>CAUYRT010000202.1:0-15091 GCA_963574885.1 Lepilemur ruficaudatus
CAATCCTTCTGCCTCAGCCTCCCGAGTAGCTGGGACTACAGGCATGTGCCACCATGTCCGGCTAATTTTTTCTATATATATCTTTAGTTGGCCAATTAATTTCTTTCTATTTATAGTAGAGACGGGGTCTCACTCTCTCAGGCTGGTCTTGAACTCCTGACCTTGAGCGATCCACCCGCCTCGGCCTCCCAGAGTGCTAGGATTACAGGCGTGAGCCACAGCGCCCGGCCTGCAGTCATCTTTGTCTGTGTCCCCAAGTTTGATCATTTTCTTATGAAAGGGACAGTTCACTTCTGCCTTTCTGCTGCTTCTGAGATGGCAACATGTGTCACCCCATGTGCCAGCCAGGCCCCACCTAACCATGGTCTTCCCAGTACCCCTATACCAGTGGCCTCAGCAATTGTCTTAAAATAGGCTCCCTCATCCCCCCTTTAGGCTGGATTTCACACCAAGCTCGAGGTTCCACGGTCTTGCTCCTACATGGCCCTTGGAGCCTAGCTGCCCTTGCATTCCTGCCCCAGGGGCTCATTCCTGCTGCTGCTGGGCTCTTTGCTTACATGAGACCCATCCCCTTCACCATGTCTGTGTGTCCCTGAAGGACTGACCTTTCCTTCCTCAATCCTCTGGAGGCTGTCCGGAGGATGTGGCTGATCTGGATCCTGCCTCCTCCTCTGCCCACCAGGCGGTCCCGGGGGCTGGCATGCCCCATGCGCGGCCGGGCCGCTCTGCACCACTCTCACCACACTGCTCTAGGTTTTCACTGAATGCCTAGAGCACTATGTTACGGTTAATGTCCTGGTTGTTTTCCAGATCTCAGGTGTTCTTACCCATGCAGGATTGTAAGTTCCTCAGCGTCAGGACCAAACCGTGCATTGAGTCTGTTTCCCTGCATGACAGCACAGAAGCCCAGGCGCAGTCTCGATGTGTCCATGGGTGTGACCTCCAAGGTGTGGTGGTCAGTGGTGACACCTGCGCAGGCTGAGAGGCAGGAAGCACAGCTGAGCTGGGAAGGCTGAGGGCAAGTGTGGGGCTCATGTCCCCCTGCACACCTGCTGGTGGAGCTGGAGCATGGCACTGTGCCTTCTGGACTGCAGTGTCCTGTCTGCAAGGTGGGGCTGAGAAGAGTGTCCCCCTCCCCAAAGAGTTGTTCGGCCTGAGGGAGTTCATCCACGAAGAGTGCTGGCCACATAGTAAGAGTTTAATAAAGGCAAGTTGTTATTGTTATTGTTCTTGAGCCTTAATTTTTCATGATAATAAGTACAATAATGGATGGTACAATAGTAATGGCCATTTCTCTTGGGGCTCACATTTGTTGGGAACTTAGTTCTGGCTGCTTTTAGAAGCAGATTGAGGGTCAGGCAGAGGGCATCATCAGTAAAGGTCCCCAAAATATCATTGGAATAAACTAGCAAAGAGATTGTTCAGCTCCCCCAAAGAAGGCAGGGCCTCAAGTGCAAAGTATGATAATACTAGTATTAATAGTAAATCATTGCTCAGTCCCATCAGCCTATGTCTCTCGAGTGTCAAGAGGCTTCTGGTGTGGTGGGCAAGCCGTGGGTCCCGGGAATGTCCAAAGGCAGGAGAAAGGGTCTGCGCTCTCCTATCTCTATTTCAGAGCCAAGAAGCCTACCTCTGAGGACACGCTGTCCCCAGGACCATGCTCAGTCCCAGCTCTGCCTCCTCCAGCCAGGGGGTCTGCATCCTGGGCGGCTGACTGACCACCTCCCCAGCACAAGTCTGCTGTGAGGGGGTGGCCCCTAAACAAGGGCAGGCTGGGACCCCAATTCTCTGGTGCCCTTCCTTTCCCGCTCCTGGTGTCCTCTGAGGTCCTCTTCCAGCAGTTACCTGTTTCCTCTCTCTCCTCCAGGGGCCTTCCTGGGCCTCATCTTCCAAGCTGACGGCCCCTTGGGCTTTCTCCCAAGGAAAGGCCCTCCCTCCCCCACAACTGTCCAAGTGAATTCTCTCCTTCCCTCTCTCTGGTATATTCCAGTATATTCCTTTTTTTGTTCAGAGTGACCCTGGAGTGAGTCAGAGCAAGGGTTGGCTGGCACCTTCCTGGAAGACAAGGCCAGGGTGCCCGTTTCTTGGAATTACAGCCATCCATGGGGGCCGCGAGGTGTGCTCTCCCAGCCACAGTTGCAGGGTGGTGTGCTGCTCTCTCCCTGCAGAGGCACCTCAGGGGAACCTCCGGGGCGTTTATGGACGATATCGCCTCTGGGCTTGGATGAGCTGCCTTGTTGTCACTGAGTCTCCTGAAGGGTGGCTCTTGAATGGCAGCCTCAGTGAGCTGTCTGTACACTCAGGAGACCCCACCCATATCCATGTGTATTTATTATTTTCCATCTGCTGCTTGGTCAACAGATCTGATAAGAAGCCAACACTTGAGTGAATTATTTTGCAGCACTAAATGCAATCTAAACATAGTACTGTAAATGGGCCAAAAAAGATGCCTAGTCAATTATTCAGGAGGGACACACTAAGGTCTCATAGCTCCTTATTGATTCCTGTTCTCTTGAAAATGATTTATTTGTCAATTGCCCATCAAGTGACCTTTCTAGTATATTTGCCTGTTTTTGGTCTTGGGGCACTTGGTTTTGTAATTTGAATTTCTTTTGTAAATATTCAGAGTTTAATGAGCAGTTGTTGAAGGCAAAATGTCCAGAATTGGAGCCTGACCATTTATCTTTCCAATTAATAGCTAATGCGTGTCAATGTGAATGTGCATTTTTATTACACATATACAGCTATAATTTTTATAAATTATGCATTTATAATTATTAATTGATTCATCCCTTTGAATGGCATTGCTGCTGCTCTTCGTAGGTTTGCTGAAGGTCTGTCGGCCCCTCAAGATCTAGTGCTGCCCGGATGGATTGTCGTGTGGGGCCTGTGGGATCCACGTCCAGGGGAGGCCCCGTGGCTTGGCCGTCTGCCGGGTCCCAGCCAGCCCCCATGTATGCTCTTCTCCTTGCCACTTGCCCTTGGGACTCAGTGTGTCCTCACTGAGGGCAGAATCCCGGCACTCCCGCCTGCCTGCTGTTGGACTCGGGCAAATGGCTTACCTTCCAGAGTAGCCAGTCCTCTTGTGTGCCGGGCCCTGGTCATGCCACCTGTGCAGAGTGTGTAGGGGACCCACAGGGATGTGTGCACAGAACACAGCACAAGGTCCGAGCTCCGCCAGCTTTCCTTAGAGTTGCTACTCAGGTGCTCACGAGCAAGCCATTAGAGAGAGGGTTTCTTAAGGACAGGTTTTATCATTTTGGGCAAATTAGGGAGATGCTATAGCTCACACTGTGTACAGATTTCTGCACGTGCAGGCTGATACGTGGAAGAAGGAAAAGAGGGTTGAGTAATTGGCTCAGGGGAATATTATTGCCGACTGGTGCCATTTCGATGAGTGATAGACCCCATTAGATCACAGTAAAATACTCGATTATGTATAATTAAAGATGGCATTAGTCAGGCAGAAGCCACAGCATTTAAAAATGTGAAAGGGATAATCTCTAATGCTGAAAAGTACATTCATGACTGAAGAAGCAGCTTAACGTGGGTGTGTTTGAGACCCCCGTGTCAGGAGTGTGCTTGTGTGAGGACAGCTGCGGTTCCCTTAGGTCTCAGGTATTTGTAGGGACAGCAGCATGGTGGTTTTTTCCAACAAAGTATTTTCGGTGAATTCATAGCTGGTGGAACAGTTCTGATTGGTGGTTTTACCAAAGAAAGAAATCCTGTATTTTATTCTTCGTGGAGTAGGCGGAGCACCCCCCAGCCTTGGGAGCCTTTGTTTCCCTGTTTACGCTTTCTGGCTTTTACTCCAAATTCCCTTTTCCTCCCTCCCCTCCCTTTTCTTACTTAGTCATTTTTTCCTTCTTGTGTCTGGGCTTTGGGAAAGAGCAGGGAGCCCAGCCTGGCCTGCCCTGGGGAGCTCATGTTGCCTGGAGGGCACAGGGCCGGGCCACTGTCCTGCGTCCACCTGCGGACTTTGATGCAGACTTCTCACGAAGACAGTGCTCTGGCCCCGCTGGGACCAGTCCTCCAGTAGATGGTTGGCTCGGAGCTGAGAGGTCTCTCTGGTTTGGCTTGAGCTCCTCCACTCATTTAATCAAGAGTCGAGTGTCTGGCAGACAACTTCAGTTATTAATAACGTTGCTATTAATATTCACGTTGACAGTCATTTGCATTTCTAAACCTCTTTTCATCTCAAAGGTTACCACAGCATTTCCTGGACCGCAGATGAATGGCTTCAAAGGAAGGCACAGGGTCTCTCCCGCAGCCAGGGAGGGGAAATTTGCTTGTTTCAGAGCAAGTGCATTAAGACAGCTGGGCCCGAGTTGTGCGGGGCGTGCCCCTGGCTGGGGACCTGGCACGCACAGCCCGGTGGGAGAGGGACTGAGCGTCATCCCACAAGTGTCTGTGCTTTGGTTTTTGTCGCAGCAGCAACATCACAGAGAGCGAGAGACAGGCTGGCCTCGTGGTGCTTACATTCTAGTCGGTACCATGGGGGCTCTGTCGAGACATTGAGTAGAATGGTGATTCAAAAATCTTAGCTGCAGTGATGTTTTGTAATGCATGTATCTTTGTATTCCGATTGCACTTAATTTAGATTTAAAAGTATCAGGGAATTCTTTTTGTATTCATGGATTTTTTTTTTTTTTTATCCTATTGGAAGGTCAAAATCATAACATACTGCACTTATATTCTTACATTAAACCAGTGGTTCTTTACTGGGGCTGCATGTTGACGTCCCCAGGGGAACTTGCCCAAATACTGATGTCTGTCCCAGCCCAGGGTCCTGATGTGAGGGATCTGGGTGCAGCCAGGCGTAAGGTTCAAAGGTCCTCATCTCATGCTGACGCCAGGCGGAGCAGTGCTGGTCTGAACTGTAGAAGGCTTGGAAAAGTTGGTGGAGTAGAGGAAACTTTCCTGGAAGCCAATTCCCAATTTGCATAGAAGGGTAAGGGGTGGTGAGAACCCACAGCTGGAGAATTCTGCTAGATCTGCACCTGGAGGAGGAGTTGAACTTGGCCGGGTGAAGAGGGAGGAAGAGAGTGTTCCAGCAGAGGGAAGGGCATGCACCGGGGCCTAGAGTCCTAAGGAGCTTGGAGCAAATGAGGAACTGAAAGGAAGTGACTGAGGGAACACTAAGTAGGGGGAAGGGGCGGGGGTTGGTGATGGCCAAGGCAGGTGGTGCAAGACTATGCTAGCTAGGGATTTTAGTTTTTAACCTGGTGGCACTTGAGGCCATTTTATTTATGAGCCTGGTACTGTCATCATTTCTCTTAAAAAATAATTCCTTAGAAAAATAATTTCTTACAAAAACAGGGAATTCAACTCAATTCACTTAGTCCTTTTAACAACTCAGTGGAATAGGTACTGTGATTACCCATTTTGCAGATGGGGAAAGTGAGGCCCAGAGAGGTCGGGTAGTGGAGCTGGGATCTGCGTCCAGGCTGCCTCTGGCACCTCTGGCAACCCCTGCCTCTGCGGGGTTGGTGCTGTGAACCTCACTTCTGAGAGCAGGAAACTGAGGTGTGAGTTGGGGTTAGAATTCAGTTGCAACCTCCTCGAAACTCACATTATTCCCTCCTTACCAGGCTGTCCGGACTGGAGGAGAAATTAAAATATTTTGTGCCATCTTTTACTATACTGTAAAAAAATTAGAAGTAGGTGTGCACAAGTCAGTGGCAGAGTTTCATGGCTGAACATGAAGAGCATGTTCAGAACATGTATGTAAAGAAGCTATGTATTACGTTATTAAGCATGAAATGTCTGATTTCCCTAAGTACTAAGACAGTTGATATCTCTGATATTTCACTTTGACATTTCTTGTTTTATTTTTATTGTGAAGGTACATAGTCATTGTTTTAAATGCATGGTTTGGCTTTTAAGCCATGGTTTGGCTTTTTAGAGCAGTATTTCGAGGTGCTGATGGGGGAAGTGATGAGGAAAGTAGGTTGTACCTTTTCCATTGCTGAAATGCTGATGAAGGCTGACCTGCTTGTGGGGCGCAGTGTTGGGGAGAGGCTTTTATAGGTGATGTTGCGTTGTTGCACAGAAGACAACAGGACACCGATGTATTTGCCCTGCACTGGGGTGGGGGTTGGTCCTTGGGTTCTTGCTTATGTTTGACGAGTTCTAGATTGACACGGTGCAGTGAACATTGTAGAGAACGTGCACGGCAGCCCAGGACACGGAAGTCCGATGCTGTCTTTCTGTTCGAGGCTTTCTTACTTGGGTTCCTCTCCCTGCTGTCTGAGTGTCCTTTCCTCGGGACCGAGTGTTAAAATAAGCCCTGATGTTTGTGGGCTCCACGTTTGTGGCCATGGAAACAGGCTGAATACAGCATTTTTTCCTTCCTGGAAATCTGCCTACACGTCTCAAAAACATTTACAAAAAGCTAATGGTTTAACAGGTGTTCAAATAAACCATCCTTTGATGGTTTGTATTCTTAATTTTGTACTCTAAAGCAGCATGGATGGAAATAGAATTCGAACCATGTATGCAATTTAAAATTTTTTAGTAGCCACATTGCAAAAAGTATTAATAAAAAGAAACAGGTGAAATCAATTTTAATAGTATATTTTATTTCATCCCCTCTATCTAAAATATCAGCACGTCAACATGTAATCACTACAAAAACTTACTAATGAGGTATTTTGCATCCTTTTGTTTGTGCTGAGTCTGAAGCCCATGTGTGTTTCACCCTTGCAGCACACCTCCGTCTGGACTTCCCTGTGTCCAGGGCTCGGTGGTCACAGGTGCCCACAGTGGCTGTCAGTCCTAGGGGACAGCTCAGCGCTAAGGGATCAGGCTGCTTCCGATACTGTAATAAAGTTCTGACACCAATGTAGATTTGTACCTGCAAATTGTACTTTCAGAAGGTTTATAGACAACAGCATAAAGTTTTCCTGTAATTTCTAAATTGTCATCATGATAGAACCTGCAAAGGACTGCAGGGATTTTTGTTTTCAACTTAATGTAATAACAGCCTGGAAGGCTTATAAACCACGTGCTGAGAAACTGGTCTGAAACCCGGAGTGAGCAAGTGTATTTTTCATACCCAGCTGATTATTTAAATTTCCCAGCGGGAAGTTATTACTTCCCTGACAAGTCTCATCAGCAGTCTATTTTCAGTTGTCTTGATGGACGTGGAGTCTAATTTTGTTCTTCTCCTAGCCTCTCTTTGGAGGGAATGAAATTGGGTATGTGGATTTACATTCCTTCCTATGAAAAATGCTCAGTGCCTTAGAAATAAATGATTACAAAACTGCCACCTGCCAGGTCGTCCATTTTCTGAGGTGGCAGCAGTACCTGCCACGGTGGGAGGTGGGTATTTTCCCCGTGTCACTGTGGTTGTCTTTATAATCTGAGGAATGTGGGCGGGTGGCCTGCACTTTCCCTTGTGCGTTTGGCAAATCCTCCTCACAATGCTCTTCTTAGCTGACATACACAGCGAGCTGAGTAAATAATTCTGGGCTCACATCTCAAATTGAGAACGGGTGCGTAACAGCCTTGTTCCGGGTGCCCAGTGCGCCCACGGCGGCATCGCAGCCTTCAGAGCAGAGCGAAAGCTCATTTACTGGAAACGACGAGTGTTTGAAAGTTCACTGCATGGAAATTGGATTTTTGCCTTTTATTATTTACATTGTATATTATCAGATTTATATTTAAAGCTGTGGGGATTATGATTCTCTTTAAACGGCATTATTTAATGAAGAGTTAGCATTTCATGGTTTGGAGAGCAGTGGATCTGGCTCATCCTTGGGAATTCAATTAGCAGTTGCAGCTGGAGTGGGCATGGGCAGGAGAGTGTTGGGGTGCTGGGGTGCCACCTAGCGTCCCCTCCCAGCCCTGGCGGGGTGCCCGTCGCTGTGTTCCACGTGGCTGCCTCTCAGTGCTGCACCACTCACAGAGAACATCACCTTGTCTTTAAACTTGAAGAGTCTGTCTCAGCGCTCTCTCCTATTCCTCATGTGGAGGCTCTGGACACCCTGCTTAAAGCTTTAATCTCTGGGATGAAAACTCCCCTGGTGAAGGCAGCTCTTCTGCCTGAAGCTGTTGGTGTTACGATGCAGCTGAGTTTGAGCACCTCTTAGAAGTGTGTGTTCATGGGCAGAAATGGACCCAGTCTACAGGTAGGTGACAGGCTCTAGAGACAAGACTGTCATTGTGAAGCTTTCTTCAGAGCACCTGTTCCCAGTAGAGTGGAAGGAAGCAGTTGGGGCGAATATTTCGGCAGAACAGAACTAATGTCTAAACTTACACACTGTGAGTCAGCTCTAAGCCCTGCTTGTGAGTGAGGCCAAATTAAAATTCATCCTTGATGGTAATATGGGCCTTTAAGGAGTAGCAGAAAACCAATTTCTGAGAAAAAACTAAAATTGTCTGTTTTTTTCTACTTTCTCAGTGATTTTAAAAAATTTACATTTTTGTTGGAGTTTAGAAAGGCTGATTTTGCCTAAAATTTGGACACTTTGGCTCTGTTGAGAAGGAAATAATGAAGGTCTGAAAGGGAAGAAAACTTACTGTGATTTTCCAGGAGAAATATCAAGGTCATGACTGGAGCACGCACAGACCTGGCCAGGTGTGAGGCACTGGATCATGTGACTCACCTGCTTTGCAAGGAGGCACTGGCAGGTGCTCCGTCTTGCTCAGGCTGTGCACAAGAAGGTCCCAGTGAAAAACAAAATCACCCCAGTTACTTGATTTCTGACACAATGGGAGTGAATCTTGACTTGGTCCTGCCAGGCATGGACCTCCCCAAGGTGTACTGTGTCCCAAGCTGGGTTCTCGTGCCTTTTGGCCCAAGCCTGCACTAAGCCCCCACCTGATCCTGATCCTGACCAAGCCAGGGTTTCCTGCCATCCTATCTCTCAGTGCTCTGGGACATTAGTGATTGGGACCTGCTACATCATTTTTAGAACCCAGGGCAAGATGAAATACAAGTTTAAAATTATTAAGAATTTCGTGATGTGACCACAGAGTCTTAAACCAAACTTGGGTGGCAGTGAAGAGGCCCAGTCAGGGACTCTGGTTGGTGGGCACAGACCTGCAGAACAGAGCATTCTATGTGAACAGCATCAAAGTGCAGACACTGTCTGTAGTTGCCAGACATTGTCTTCATATGTTTAAAAACGGTTTCCAGAGCTTATGTCTTGTCTCCATTAGGGTTCAAGATGTCATCCTTCATGGGGCTCAGCTGATGGGTCTAGCCTGGGACACTCATGGTACTTTTGGTCGTTTCTGTCCTTGGGTGACCACATTGGATGAAGCTGGAAAACAGGGGACCAGGGTAGGGAGCCCCCCTTCCCAGCTTAAGAGAGGTGATTGGGGTCTGTCGTGGAGGAGGTGACTTTGGGAAAACTTCAGGGCAGGTGGTACAGATGTGTCGAATGCCTTCCCTGGTACCACCGCCTTTGGCTGCCAGTGTTGAAGCTGAGGGGTCCTGGGCAGGGCCCCTGGGATGGGATCACTGGCCTTCTCGAGGGGCTGGCCTTGAAGGCCCCCTCTACTGGCTTGAATTCTTCGTCAGTAGAGAAACCAGGGCTCCCTAGATTATAATTGGCCCTGCATTGTGGCCAGAAGCCCAGTGAAGGTGGTGGTGTCTAGGGGTATGCCTCTGTCCTTGTTCTGGTCCTCCTGGCCTCCAAGTGAATAGTTTTGGTCTGGCGGTTGTGCTGGCCAATGTTGGGACAGAGTCAGTCTACAGCTGGAGCATTTGGGCTCTCCCTTAGAAGTTGTAAAGCATGCGTTTCATTGGAGGCTATGGCACAGCGAGGGCTGCAGGTGTTCTAACCCTCCACCCTGTGGATGGCTTTGCACTTTGCATTTCAGCCGTCACCTTTAGTGACTCCCAGCCATGGTGATGCCAGCCTTCTGAATTCAGACATTTGAACTTCCCGTGCTCCTGGCCCTGGATCTCCTTAAGGAAATTCTTCAGAAGAGAGGGCTCCAGCTTGCTCAGGTGGCCTTTGAGGAGGGCCTGCTCTCCAAGTCATGACTTACAAAAACAAGCCTTTCTGAATTCCAAGGCACGTACGGATAGATAGTTAACTTTCCTAGGAGTCATTTTGCTGTTGGATTTATGAAACAACAGAGCGTGTTCCTGTGCGCCTGATGGAAGCCAGGGCTCTGGCCTCCCTCTGGAGTCATGGTGAGGGTACAGTGGACCATGTGATGGTGGCTGTGCTAATGCTGGGCGGTGCTCTAATCCATGGGTATCTTGCATTTATGCATATTTTATGGTACTTGTGGCATAGTTTTACTATTTTAAATGATTATAGAGTTTTGAAGTGGTATCTTTGCTGTGATGACACATTTTTGGCTATTTATGATTTGTTTCAAGCAATGACTGGCCTGTAACTCAATCCTGAATTATAACATTGTTCCCATGGGAACTTATAGGGCTTCCAGCAGGACTTCAGAACAAGGAGTGAGCGCTGCCAATGTGGATAATAGCACACATGCTTGTGCGTATAAATACTGCAGAATGGCTGACATTCCAGAAGTGGATGCTGCTTACCCTTCAGACTGCCACGGCTTTATTTAACTATTTTGGTAGCTGTCTTTCTAAAATTGTTATATTTCCTGTGTGTAACAAGTTTTGATGGGGGCGAGGTCTGCTTGGTGACTCAGGATCATTCTGTGTGCCGTTCTGAGCCCAGCTGTGGGGTCGTTTGTCTCAGCACAAAATCGCCATGTCCTGGAAACTGGGGTCCCCTCTCCTCCTTGGCTGTCCGTTTTGGGGATGCTGACTGCCCGCTAGCCATGCTGCTGGTTTCTGCACCTCTGGTTTGCAGTCCAGCTTAACAGATCGGAACTAAGCTTGTTAACTCGGTGAATTAGTGCTTGGTGTGGGTGGAACTGCTGCATTACAGATGGGGGTGCTGACGTTGCTGCCACGCTCACACACACTCTCAACAGGTGAGATTGTGTTCATAGCTCGTGCTTTAGTGTTTCTCCGTCGCCCACATCTTTCCCTTGCTGGGATTGTTGACACTTTCTGTCCAAGGTGGTGGTCTTGCAGGAGAAGGAAGTGTCCATTCAGGTGTTTGTTTCCTGATCTTTGGGTGACTCGGGGCAGAGGAAACACGGGGGTGAATTCTGCTGGCTGGCAGAGGCAGAGCTGAGGAAGGACACCTGCTTGTTTTTCTCTACAAATGCTTTGGCTCTAAAGTCAACCCCAGAACCCTCAAGCACAGATGCCATGGACCTTGCTTTATGTGTGCCTAGGCACAGTTTCCTCAGAGAGTCTCACTAAAGACAAATGAACATGAAACATCTCAGCAAGGATGTTAAACTTCCTCAAGGTGCTGGCGTAAGTAAAACTACTGCTAGAAGTTGCTCCGACACGTGAGCACTCACAGGGCCGGGGCCTCTCTCATTTCTCCCTCTGATGGCTCCCTTGGCCTTTTAACAATGAGAAGAACGATTAGTTCCATGACTGGGTCTCTTCTCATCTTGATACCACAGGGTTGGACACTGAAGACAATGGCCAGGAAAAGCTGCCTCTTCTTTAACATGGGTTGTTTGTGAGAGCCTCTTGGCTGCTGCCTTTAGAGACAGCTGAAATTGTCACCTGCCCTAGAGATTTACACCCTCTCTGACAGGTGCCTTTGATTTGGAGAGAAAAGTCCCCCCGTACCTGCTTAATGTACAGGTCTGGCCAGATAGGAGGCTGCAGTGTAGATTACTAGATCCTCTGTTCGCCTGGGTAGTTCTCCGCAGTGGAAACGCAGGGCCGTGCGGGGAGGTCCCAGCGAGTCGGAGCTGAGCTCACCCTAGGAGCGGGAGTAGCTTTGGCTCCAGCACAGTGTCGTTTTTGGTGTGGTGTGTCCACCCTGGGGCTCTGTATTTGTTTTCTTCTCTAACGAAACAGGCGATTACAGTGTTGAAAGAAAAGAAATTGGAAGTGAAAGTTTAAGGACCACGAAAGGGCGGATTGACTGAGAACTAACGTTCTTAAGCTTGGAAATGTTATGACTCTGTGGTGAGTAGCTGGTATCACTGTCCTGTGCACAATCAGCAGCTCAGGATAAGAATGAAACTTCTTAGTGCTCTATTTTCTTTCCAAACAATGTGTTTTCCATGATCTCTCTGGTCTGGCACCAACTATTTGTGGTTGGACCAAGTATGAATGAAAGAATGCACTTAGAGTTTGATAGATGGGGTAGGGCTGATTTTAGTTTTGTGATCTGAGTATGTTTTTACTTCTTCATGTTTTCCCCTCCCCCAGGCCCTCCCTGGGGCTTTCATTCGTCTGGTGCAATGGGATTCTACACAATCTTTGTGTTTATATATTTTTCTCTAAGGTGAATCCCACTGGTTGTGGGGTCATGAGGGGCCCAACTCTTCTCCCATGGGTATTAAATCCTTAAGGAATTCTTTTTGGTCTGGGACAACTCTCATCGCTCCCTTTTTAAATTTTATATTTTCTGTAGACTGGCCACCAAGCCTGGCTGGTTCCCAGTTTACAGCTGGAATTTACTTTTATGCCTGTTGCCAGGGCCATGCCAGGCTGTGGTGTGCTCCTAAAGGGTTGCAGACTGGATCTCTGGGAGGGGAACAAAAAGAGCACTGATTTGTGGCATCTGCCAATTTCTGAAGTGTAAACACTCCCACCACAGTGGATTTCAGGCTACCGCTGTGGTGTCGCCTGGCTTGCACAACCTCTGCAGTTTGACAGTCTGTCCTGGCAAGCCGGTAAAAGCTGGCCCTGGCTTCCCACCGTGGCGGGAAGTGAGTTTGTGACTGTCCTTTCCCAGCAAGTTCCTTCAGGGTTTCAAAGGAGTTTACTGATGAAGGTCATGACACTACAACTGGACCATTGCAAATAAAAATGATAATGGGAGGTTGTAATTGTTTTTCTTTTTAAAGCCTCTTAGTCCTAGTCTTCATTGAAATATAAATGAGGAAATCCTGTTTCCTTCAAGGAGTTATTTTCCATCTCTGTGATGGTGGGCCTTGGCAGGATTTTGTGTTCTCACGCCCAGGGCTAGCTGTTCCTGGATCTACCCCGTCTCCTTTGGTAAAGGACAGCTGAACTTTAGGTCATCAGTTCACTGCTGGATGCAAATTAAACCATCACCCTCAAAAGCTGAGGGGAGATGCTAATCCTGCAAACTGATCTTTACCACTTACGCCAAGAAGGTTTAGTTTCATCTTGGAGGAAAAAGCAACCGCTGATGTGGCCTGCCCGCCAGGGCCACCACCTGCGTGTCTGCGCACCCTCCCTTGGCATGCCTGCTTCATGTAGGACAATTGGGCGGACGAAGCAGTTGGAGAAATGAGGATAGTGTGTGCAGGGCACTGGTTACCCTGCTAGAAGAATAATGAATTTTTGGTGGAGAGGGCATAAGGAAAAGCCTTAAGACAGGGGTTGACAAATCATGGCCGATGGTCATGGGACACGGCACACCCATTCACACATGCCTTGTCTTCAGGGGACTGTGTGGCCTGTGCTCACAAAGCCTGGGACATTCTGGCCCTTGACAGAATTATTACCAACCCCTACCTTAAAGCAGCCATTTTGCACACTGCACCGACCATGAGGTGGAAAGGCCACACTTGGAGCCCATCTGGCAGGTCCCTGGTGGCCTCTTGCGGAGAAGTGGGGAGACTTTTCCCTGCCTCGACTCTCCCTGCTCAGATCCTTCCTTTTTAGGTGCTTAAAAATCATCATGTAGCCTAAGTGCAATAAGCAAGTTTGTTTTAGCACATTTCAGTGTGTCTGTGACTCAGCCTGGACATTTGGGGCTCTCACGTGTGCCTGGGCTGGGTTTGAGATGTGGACAGTCGCTAGTTTTATATATTAGTGTCTGACTTTCGCTCTCGCTCCCTTTTCTCTTTTTTTCTTGCTATTGGGTTATTCATTTCCCCTTTTCCCCCAGTTTCCTGCTCATTCTACAGATACATGCTCTTGCCAGCTGCTCTAGGAGCTGAGTGTCTCCTGGGGCAGGGTGGCGCGAGGAAGGCCAGGCACCAGGCCTCACGCGGCTGTGCCTGTCCTCAATGCCCAGTGTTAAAGGGAAGGCATCTTTACCTGTGTACCGTGCTCATTGTTCCGTCTCTCTGCTCAGACAGTGCCATCCGTGCTCAGTCATGGCAGAGTCAGTAGGAAAAGATTCATCAGAAAAAAGTCTACTCAGAGGAAGCATTTTGAGAGAATTCCAATGAGAAAGTGAAGGGGAAAAGTCCACAGCTGAATGAATTGAGGGAACAGAAAATTTAAAAAAAAAGAAAAGAAAAAGACCTTAAGCTCTTTTCAAAGCAATGTAGAGTGTCGTCTTCATCTTATTGGTAAGTGGCATGGGCTCTGGCATCCAGCTTCGGTTTTTCACTATATATGTTAAAGCTGTAAGTATAACACTGTCTTAACTATAAACCTGTAAGTTCCCCATATATGATTTTAACAAGATTATTTTTTAGCTATACATTATGCTGTGGGTTTACTACTTTAAAAGATACCATTACTGTGTTCATACATGCAACAGCCATAAATCTGCCTTATTGTAAAATGCCCATCCCC
Source organism: Lepilemur ruficaudatus (assembly GCA_963574885.1). Classification (NCBI taxonomy): domain Eukaryota; kingdom Metazoa; phylum Chordata; class Mammalia; order Primates; family Lepilemuridae; genus Lepilemur; species Lepilemur ruficaudatus. The sequence goes on from CAUYRT010000202.1 coordinate 14,525, forward strand.
TCGGTCCAGCCTCCAGCGAGCCAGGCCGCTTGAGCAGCGCTGGAAGTGCCAGTGCAATACAGCAACTCGTCAGCATCCCGCAGCGTACCGTGGGAGCCAGCAGGCACCCAGAAATAGAAGGAATGGCAGAACCGGCTCAGGAGTAGTTCTAGCAAGTATCTTTTATGATATGGTTCCTGGCATGTGGGATTTTATTCTTCCATTTTTTTCCAGAACCAGTGTAGCCTCTATTTTTTTTAAAAAAGGGGGAGAGCCTTGGGTCTACCCCCCACCCCCCAATTCCCCAGTGTTCACTCCCACCCTTTGAGCACCATAGTGTTAATCAGTCAATACCAGTTTGATGGTGAGTACAGGTGGAACCCATTCTTCGGGTCTTGTGTCACCTCACTTCGAATAATGGGCTGAAGCTTAATCCAGGATAATACCAGAGGTTCTAACTTACTGTCATTTCTTAAAATTGAGTAATATTCCATTGTGAACAAATACCAGATTTTAACAATCCACTCATGCATTGATGGGCACTTGGGTTGTTTCCATGACCTAGCAATAGTGAATTGTGCTGCCATA
>CAUYRT010000205.1:0-27789 GCA_963574885.1 Lepilemur ruficaudatus
GAATTTGCTGGCTTGTGAGATATCATTTATCCTGTTATTGTGTTCAACACTCAGTCTAGCCCACAAAGAACCAGAAGAAGATGGAAAGCAGACCCTGAACTGGTCACCACTTCATACTAGAGGAAGGTCTCACTGTTGATAGTACTCCATGGTATACATATACTACATTTTATTAATCCACTCATGTGTTGATGGGCATTTGGGTTGTTTCCACAGCTTTGCAATTGTGAATTGTGCTGCTATAAACATTCCAGTACAGGTGTCTTTTTTATAGAGTGTCTTTTGTTCTTTTGGGTAGATGCCCAGTAATGGGATTGCTGGATCAAATGGTAGATCTATTTGTATCACTTTAAGTTATCTCCATATTGCTTTCCACAGAGGTTGCACTAGTTTGCAGTCCCACCAGCAGTGTATAAGTGCTCCTATCTCTCCACATTGATGCCAACATTTATTGTTTTATTTATTTAATAAGGATTCTTTTCCCCAGTGTATGTTTTTGTCTGCTTTGTCAAAGATTAGATGGCTATAGGAGGATGGTTTTATATCTGGGTTCTCTGTTCTGTTCCACTGGTCAATATCCCTGTTCGTGTGCCAGTTATAAGCTGTTTTAATTACTATAGCCTTGTAGTATAGTTTGAATTCTGGTAAATTGATACCTACCATTTTGTTTTTATTGCCTAGGATTGCTTTTGCTATACAGGGTCTTCTCTGGTTCCGTACGAAGCATAAAATTATTTTTTCTATATCCGTGAAAAATGATGATGGTATTTTAATAGGGATTGCATTGACTCTGTAGATCACTTTGGGTAGTATATAGACATTTTAACAATGTTGATTCTGCTGACCCATCAGCATGGTATGGTCTTCCACCTGTTTACATCCTCTGTTATTTCCTTTCTCAGTGTTTCATAGTTCTCCCTGTAGAGGTCTTTTACCTCCTTAATTAAATATATTCCTAGGTACTTTATTTTCTTTGTTGCTATTTTGAAGAGAAGTCTTTGATTTGGTTCTCAGTTTGACTGTTATTGGCATATATGAATGTCTCTGATTTGTGTGTATTGATTTTGTATCCTGAGACTTTACTGGATTCATTTATCAATTCAAGGAGTCTCTTGGTTGAATCCTTGGGGTTTTCTAGATGTAATATCATATCATTAGCAAAGAGTGAGAGTTTGATCTTTTCTGACCCCATCTGGACACCCTTAATTTTGCTCTCTTGTCTGATTGCTATAGCAAGGATTTCCAGCACTATGTTGAATAGAAGTGGAGATAGTGGGCAAACTTGCCTTGTTCCAGTTCTAAGTGAGAATGCTTTCAATTTTTCCCCATTCAGTATGATGTTGGCTGTGGGTTTGCCATATATGGCTTGTATCATTTTTAGGTAAGTCTCGTCTATGCCTATTTTGTTAAGCATTCTTATAAAAGGGTGTTGAATTTTGTCAAATGCTTTTTCTGCATCTATTGAGAGGATCATGTGGTCTTTGTTTTTGCTTCTGTTTATGTGGTGAATTACATTTATAGATTTGCATATGTTGAACCATCCCTGTATCCCTGGGATGAAGCCTACTTGGTTGTGATGGATTATTTTCTTGATACGCACCTGAATTCAGTTAGCTAGGATTTTGCTGAGAATTTTTGCATCTATATTCATAAGGGATATTGGTCTGTAGTTTTCTTTTTTTGTTGCATCCTTTCCTAGTTTTGGTATCAGGGTAATGTTGGCATCATAAAATGTGTTGGGGAGGATTCCATCCTTCTGGATGTTGTGGAATAATTTCTGCAGGATAGGCACCAGTTCTTCTTTGTGGGTGTGGTAAAATTCTGAAATGAAACCATCTGGTCAGGGGCTTTTCTTTTTAGGAAGGTTTTTTTATTGCTATTTCAATTTCAGTATTTGATATTGGTCTGTTCTGGAACTCTATTTCTTCCTGGTTGAGCCTAGGGAGGCTGTGTGTTTCTAAGAATTTGTCCATTTTCCTCTACATTTTCCAGTTTGTGTGCATAAAGGTTTTTGTAGTATTCATAATTATATCTTGTATCTCTGTGGCATCAGTTGTAATTTCTCCTTTATTGTTCCTGATGGAGCTTATTAGAGATAAAATCTGAATTTGAATACAGTGTTCTTTCTACCAGCCAGTTATTCTGTCCCTGCCACACCAGCCCACACCATGTATGCCTATATACACACATGCCTTCACCACAGTGAATGAATTCTAGGTCAAGATGATGATGTTAACTAGATATTCCAACCACTGTGTGTTGATATGACTCTTACAAAAAAAAAAGAAAAGAAAAGAAAAAAGACTCTTAAAAGCATTTTGCGAGGCATTTATAAAAGTAAGAGATATGTTTTTATTTAATCACCACAACCTCTGTTAAAAATTGGAGACTGTTATTTCTGGAAACTCCAAAATTTTCTTTGGAAATATCCCCCAACTCAAAAGAAAGTCTGACTCAGCCTCATAAGAATCTATGTTGTAGTAGGTGCTGTGTCACTGAACACCACTGAAAAGACAGGGTTAAGAACACAAAATGAGCTGCAAACCATATATGGAGAAACCCATTTCTTAAAACCTGTGATGAACTCAGTTCTGCTTTCCATTTTTTCAAAGCTGAAGTCGGCTATGCTCTGTAAAGCTGCGAGCTGGGAACTCTGACAGAGGCAAGCACACTCATTCTCAAAAACTGCAGCCGCTCAGATTGCAGTCTCCCGAGGCTCCATGCCAGACAGACTGAGCATGCGAGTCACACTGGCTACAGCAGCCTGGATGGTTTCTTTCGTCTCTAGTTATTCATATACAAGAAATACTTTACCAGATATTGAAAATGAAGATTTCATCAAAGAATGTGTTCAAAGTCATAATAAGTTCCGATCAGAAGTGAATCCAACAGCCAGTGATATGCTATACATGGTAAGGAAAATATTAATATTTGGGGCATGAGTGAATCAAAAATTGCTAATATGTATTGACTCGGGTTAAATCCTTGGTAATCTGGAATGATTTTTTTCATTGTGATTAATGTGTGCAAAAAAGTCACAATCTTTGATCAAAACACATCTAGTTTAGTTCTGTCTACTCAACTGTTGTTAGAAGCAAGTTGCACGGTACATTTCACTTCTCTTTTTGGACACTTCCTTTTCTCTGGTCTTAAGTAGATTTTATTTCTTTTTCTTGTCATTCTCTTCCCTGTTAATTTTTGTGGTTTATTTTTGTTTTTCTTGTCTCTAAGTTTACTTTTTTTGTTGCCAGCACAATACTGACTTTCTCAGGAAGGCAGCATGACATCTGGGATGGGATGGGATTTCGATTCAGTGAGGCTTTGGTTTGAATCCCAGATCTGTGGCTTTTGAGCTGATTTTTAAACTGTCTGAACTTCTTAGGATATTGGCAATTAGGATTATTATATGAGATGTGAAACACAGCACATACTATTTTTCACACACTGCAATTGTCCTTCAGTAAAATGTTTATCTATTTCCTTCACCTATATTCTAAATTCCAGGAAACTAAATTATCATGTTTCCTTCTGGCCCTAGTCAAGGCTTGAAACCATATTTATAGAGGACCCATATGCTGTGTTTCCTTCTCTATTCTTGTCATCACACCTCATTTCCCATTCAAATTCACACTCTGCTCACCCTAGTTACATTTTGGGTAATAGGTTTCATTCTTGAGCTCCTCCCCCATTGTTTATTTATTTTTGCAGACTTGGGACCCAGCACTAGCGCAAATTGCAAAAGCATGGGCAAAATATTGTCAGTTTGCACATAATGGACAGCTGAAGCCACCCCACAAGCTGCACCCAAACTTTACTTCACTGGGAGAAAACATCTGGACTGGATCTCTATCCATCTTTTCTGTGTCTTCAGCCATCAAAAACTGGTATGATGAAATCCAGGACTATGACTTCGAGACTCAGAAATGCAGTAATGTCTGTGGCCATTACACTCAGGTATGTATCTGCCCTGTATTTTCTTGAAACTATCTTTTCAAGGGTGAGGAGAAAATTGGAATCAGGGTTAAGAAAATACATAGTAAGCTAATGTACCTGTAAAATATAAAGGAGTAGGGATTATGCGCTTACTTTAAAAATAATAAATGGAACAGTCTCCAATGCGTGAGAAAATAGTGCTTGAAGAGTTTAGTTATGGGGCTAAACACATAACAGGAAATATGTGAGGCCTACCAATATGAATAATTTTTGAATAACTTTGATAACACCTGTTCTCCCATGGGGCTTTATTCCATTTATGAGTAATCACAGACCCTTATAAATGAATAGATGTCCAGGTTCCAGCTGGCATGAGTTCTAAATGAAATTTGAGGTTGTTGTCTTGGGACTATAAAATTGGGAAAAATAAGCCTTTGAGAAGCATCAATTCTTATTCTGATTCTTTCAAACATCAACTGAAAATCTGTGTGCCAGGCACTGGTGCTGCACAAGGAGGGAAAAAAATTTCAGTCCTAGCCCCAATGGAGAAGCCAAAATATAAAGTTATATAAACTGTCTCGTCCCCAAAATCCACATTATTTGTCCCCATGGCTACATTCAGAGCCTCCCATTGCGATGTTTTTACTGAAGTTCATTTTGGCTCCCTAATTCTAGCTCAGGTTTATGACATGACGGAAACAAATCCTGAGGAAGCAGCTTCTGTAGTCGTCTAGAAAGTTTTAAATTCATGCTGGAAAGTTCCCCTATGTGGCTATTATAACCTCCTACTTATCCTCATCTTTTATGGAAAAATCAAGCTATTTGCAGATTTTGGCTGATGATGGGCAATTGTACAGAGTAAACAAAATAAATTCAGATCCATTATCTCCTCCTAGCAGGTATGATATTTCTTGACGTGTTAATTCAACACTTTACCTTTGTCCTCACTGGAGACAGACACTGAGGAAGAATTCAGGTATATTAATATGGAAAATTAATTAGATATTCTGTTGACAAGAGTTTAGCTTTGTAAAGTTTGGGAATAGCTTGATTAAAGTATCTGGATGAATTAACAGATCGCTTTGGCTTGATAGTGCTAGAACTTCCCACTAGATGGCATTATTGATCTTATTTTAGTTTTTGTCTCCTCCCTCCAACTCTACTCTCTTGAAATTTTTATTTTTACATTCTCATAGAACCAATGGAAATGTGACATGTTTCCCAATTTCTCTAGCAAGTTTCATATATGGACAATGCTACCATACGCCTAATAATGAACCAAATGGACTCATAACAAGAATTTAAAGAAGATGGTGGGAAGGGACTGTTAGCCTAGAGGTTAACAGAGGGAGACATGTCCCTCTGCTCTGGGTTTCCCAGATGCAGCGCTTTTGTTAGAAAGGTACAGAGAGTGGTTTCTCATTCTGGAGGACTTACTAAAAGAGAAGATAATTTGAAAGCCTCTTGCTAATGGCATGGACTGTCCTCACAGTTCTTTGTGGCCAGGCAGAATTGGCCAATTTCCAATCTCTCATCTATAAAAATAGGAGCAATAGCACCTATTTTTTGAGTTGTTATGAGGATTAAACATGATACTGCACGTGAAGTACTTAACACTACACCTGCACTAAGTTCTCAATGAGTAGCTCTTATTATTTCTTATAATTATGATTTTTTGTTTGCCATAGTAAAAGAAATTAAAAGAAAACATAAAAAGAAATCTGCCTGATAAAAAATGAACAGTATTAAAAAGTATAAAGAGGGTATTAGTGTTAAGAGAATGAAACGTGAACATTTGCTGAGTGCTTGCTATGTTCCAGAAGCTCATTTAAAACTATAAAATAAGCCTATGGAGTTGGTATTGTTATTATCCTCAATTAATAGGTTAGGAAGCTAAGGCCAAGGTCACACAGTAAGTGGGAAAGCTGAATATGAACTCAGGCTTTGTAGCTCCAGAGCCCACAAGTTTACCCAAGAGTCAGAATGTCCATAAAGCTTTTAAAATGAGACCACTTGACTGGATATTGCATGTAGTACATCCACATAATAAATATTACTCAGCAATAAAAAGCAATGCTAACTAATGAATATTATAATATGAAATGATCTCAAATGCCTGTGCTAAGTGAAAGAAGCTAGATTCAAAAAGGTACATTTAAACTGATTCCATTTGTATAATATTCTGGAAAAGGCAAAATTATAGGGACTGAAAACAGATTAGTGATTGCTGGGGATGGGTCTGGGGTTGGAGGTTAACCACAAAGAGTGGCCACCAGGGAACTTTCTGGGGTGATAGAAATGTTCTATATCTTGAATATGGTAGTGGCTACACAATTGTATGCTTTTGTCAAAATTCATAGACATACACCTAAAAGAATGAATTTTGCTGTATGTTAATTATACCCTAATAAACCTGACTTTTTTAAAAAAGAGACTAAAACACAAAATGAATGATAACTAACATTTGCACACTTTTGGAAAAAAGCATTAAAGTGGAGAAAGGACCCAAGGATTAAGAATCCTTAAGATACAACACTATAGAAGAAAGTATTCACAGACAAAGGGTAAAAACATAAAATGAGCTAAGCCAATAGTAAAAGGAATAGAGACAACACTGAATGAAGTTGGCTCGTATAAGAATCACCTGAGGAAGCTGTTAAAATACAGATTCCAGAGACAATTCCAGTGACTCTCATTCAGTAGGTCTGAGATGGGCCCCGAAATCTGCATTTTAAACAAAGCCCCTGAGTAAAAGCACTTTGAGATATGTGAACAAAAATTTAAAAAATTTTAAAATAAAACAAAGACAACTGGAAAGTAAATGTTCAAGTACAAGGATCAAACCTGAGGATTAACAGCCCCCATAAAGCCAGGCTCTCTTGAGATAGAGGCCTTTGTCACTTCATTGTGTGTCCAGGCTGGAGTCCCCTGCAGGTATTCCTGGGTATAAAGAAAGGTTTCTGGGGAACACCCCATTTAGATCACAGAGTAGGGAGGTGGGCTGTCTATTGCCAAAGATGGGCACCCTCCCCAGTTGCCAAACCAAGGAAGAGGCAGCCTGCAAAGAGCAGCACCCCTGCCCCACATGCTCTACCTACCACCTCCCTAGCTACTCCCCCACCTTTAAACCTTGGAGAAGTTAAGACTTCATCCTCATCTCCCCTCTTCCCTCACTCTATACTCTCTCAGCATGGAGCTTTTTCTTAAAGTAAATTTGCTCTTTCTGCAGCCCCACTGGTTTTGTTTCAGTCCTATAAATAAGTCTTCCCCACCTTAGGTTCACACAAGGTGTTGCCGCCTGCTGGAAGACTCTCATGGCTCTCCGAGCAGTTCAGCCCAGCTCTGCCTCCGTGTCACTTCCCCACAGAAGGGCCTTATGCTATACGCACCCTCAGCACCCTCCACTTCCCCTTCACAGTGGCCAAAACCCTTGCCTAACGGTTTCAAGACTGATTTTCTCTGTATTTTATGAAGGCACCCACTGGTTTTAGTTCACTTTTGTGTCTCTCATATTTGGTACAATTCCTTCACAAAGTTGCTCAAAAACGTATTGGTAAAAATAATTTAAAATGTACTTTGGTATTGCTGTAAAAAGGAGTGCTTCTAATTGCTGGCTTGTGTTCAGCTTTAAATACTTTCTTTAGGCTTTTATGACACCAAACACTCTTGTCAAGATGGGGCTATACAATTTGTGGAGCCCAGTGAAAAAATGTAGGATCTTTCGTTCAAAAAGCAAGGGAAAAGTATCACTAACAGTGCTAAAATATACAACAGTATGAATTTAAACCGAGAATGGAGCTCTTTTGAGCACTGGATCCAGTGTGACAGCACAGGCCACTCTCCCACGAAGCCAGCTCTGTTCTTGGTTTCCCTCCTGTGTCACTGACCACTGTTTCTCAGCCTGCTGTGCTGGCTGTTTTCATGTTTGTTTTCTTTATCCCAGGTTCTCATTTATTTTTCTATCTAGTATCTTGGCCTGTGCAATCTAATCTAGTCCCACGTCTTCCAGATTTGCATCTCTAGCTTTACCCTGTCCTCTGAACTGCAGCAGCCAAGTCAGTCTTCACACCGATGTCTAAGAGGCTTCTCAAAATCCACATGTTCTGAGCAGAACCCGTTGCCCGTGCTCCCACGCACCCTCCTTCTTCCCTAGTTTCCTCCATCTCAGTAAATGTTGCTCAGGCCCCAAACCAAATCTTTATTTTTCTCTTTCCCTCTTACCCCACCCTCAAACCAAACCACATGCTTTTAGCTTTACTTCTAAGCTGAGCCATGAACCAAATCAATTCTCAGGAATTTCACTGCCATCATCCAAGTATGAGTCACCATCTTCTCATTCTTGCCCCGCTGAAACAGCCTCCAAAACAGCCTCTTTTTTCCCTTACTCCTCTCAGTCTAGTTACTTCATAACCACTGAAGTGCTGTTTTTAAGACATGAAAAAGAACTTATCATTCACCTTCAAGAATCTCATGATCTGTTCGTCTGCCTCTGATCTCACTGCCTATGATTCTCCCCTCCCTGTCAGACCCTGGCTCTACTTGCCTTCTTCCTGCTAATCAAATGAGCCTGCTGTAGTTTAGTTTGTTTGGCTTCTCCAAATCTCATGTTGAAATTTGGTCCCTGTAGGGGTGAGGGGAAACTTGCCCTTTCCCCTGAAAGTTTGCTGAAGGATCAACTCATAATTAAGGTAGATTAATAAGAGAAAGGTTTATCTACCATGCTCATGGGGAGAATCACAGAGTGATTACTCAATATCCCAATGAAGTTCAGATATTTTTATACCTGTCCTATTAGAGGGGAGGGGTGGAGATGAGGAGTACAGGTAATTATGTTTAGGGGCAACAAATGGTGCTAGGGAGGATAAATGGATGAGGGAAATAGATTGACTTGTAAATGAGTCTCTTTGCAAATTACATTAACCTGAGCAAATTAAATTAACTGGGGAGGTATTATATTTCAATGATTTGGGCCAGGTCTGGTTGCATTCTTGATCCTCCTTCCTGCAATATACTGAGATAACAGGGAGAGGAAGGGAGGTCAGTTGCCCACTTTGATCTTTTGATCAGGTCAGTCCAGTTTATGCAGATAGAGGGAAAGCCCCCTCCAGTGCTTTGTGATCTTGAATGGCCTTTAATTAAAAATATTCTGTGTGCTGGGCTAGGTGGCTCATGCCTGTAGTCTTAGCACTCTGGGAGGCCAACATGGGAGGATCACTTGAGGTCAGGGATTCAAAACCACTCTGAGCAAGAGTGTGACCCCCATCTATACTAAAAATAGAAAAAACTAGCTGAGTGTGGTGGTGTACACCTGTAGTCCCAGCTACTTGAGAGGCTGAGGCAAGAGGATCACTTGAGCCCAGGAGTTTGAAGTTGCTATGAGCTAGACTGATGCCATAGCACTCTAGACTGGGTGACAGAGCAAGACTCTGTCTCAAGAAATATATATATAAAAAAAATTCTTTATACCAAGGAGTTACATTTTGAGGTGATATTTCCTGAGCTCCTTCATCCCCAGTGTTGGAGGTGGGGTCTAATGAGAGGTGTTTGGGTCATGGGGGCATATCCTTCATTAAAGGCTTGATACAGTCCTCACAGTAATCAGTGAGTTCTCACTCTATTAGTTCCTGTTAGTGCTGGTTGTTGAAAAGAGTCTGGCACCTCCCTCTGCTCTCTGTGGCTTCCTTTCTCTTGCCATGTGATGTCTGCATACACTTGTTCCCATTCAGTTACTGCCATGCGTGGAAGCAGTCAGAGGTGCTCACCAGAAGCAGATGCTGGTTTCATGCTTCTTGTACAACCAGAACTGTGAGCCAAATAAACCTAATTTCTTTATAAATTAGCCAGCCTCGGGTATTCCTTTATAGCAATACAAAAATGGATTAAGACAGGGCCTTTCCCCATGGTGTTACCTCTGCATGGAATATCCTAAGTGCTGCATCCTCATTGTTCAAGTCTCAGTTTAAATGCCTCCTCTTCAGAGATGTCTTCTCTGAACATCCAGTTAAATCAGAACCTCTACTGGTCACTCTTTATTGCAGTACTCTATTTCTTCATTGTGCTTTCAAAAATTAGCTTAGTTACTATTTATATGTTTATTTCACACACACCACACACGCACAGATATACACACCCCAATAATTGTAATAACAAGTCTTGTTTCCACCTGAATTCTGAGTACCTAAAACTTTCCTGGTTATAGGTGCTCTAGCTGGAGTGAATACACCTCACCATGTTTATGAAGGCTAATCATACACAAATGTTCATTTTATTGTTTCTATTAAAAATCCTTATTTCCTTTCAGATTGTTTGGGCAGATAGTTACAAAGTTGGCTGTGCAGTACAATTTTGCGCTAAAGTTTCTGGCTTTGAAAGTCTTTCCAATGGAGCACATTTTATATGCAACTATGGACCAGCGTAAGTGCCTGAATCAATCTCTTTCTTAAAATACTATTTTAAAAGCATTTATCTTCATTATAGAAAATATGGATAATAAAATATAAAGAAAATTAATAGAACCCTTAATTCCTCTGTCCAGAGATCTACTTTATTAACATTCTGGTACATTTTTCTGTGTGTATGTGTGTACATACTCTTCATATATACTATATAAATACACATTTTTAATAATAGCAAGATTGGCCGGGCAAGGTGGCTCATGCCTGTAATCCTAGCACTTTGGGAGGTCGAGGTGGGAGGATTGCTTAAGGCCAGAAGCTCAAGACCAGCCTGAGGGAGAGCAAGACCCCATCTCTACAAAAAATAGAAAAATTAGCTAGGCATGGTGGCATGTCTCTGTAGTCCTGGGTACTCAGGAGGCTGAGGCAGGAGGATCACTTGAGCCCAGGAGTTTGAGTTTGAGGTTGTGGTGAACTATGATGATGCCATTGCACTCTAGCCTGGGTGACAGAGTGAGACCCTATCTCAGAAAAAGAAAAAAAATAGCAAGACTTAAATGTTTGTCAGGAATTTTAATTAATTTGATTCAGGAATAACAGCATAAAATGGGAGAACTGATGTTACCTTATATTTATTGGTTTATTAAAAACTTGGCAATGTTTACACAACTTTCAAAACAAAAAGATCTATGAATTGAATTTATCACTTTATGTAACTTACTTACTTTTGACAGTTCTGTTGTTAAAATGCATACAGCTTTCCCCCTTTGGGAAATAGGGAAGATACATGATCCTCCTCCCACTTTCTTTCAACTTGTATATATGTGCCATGTGTCATGCACATACTTAGAAAACTGTAACCATTCTGGAAATACACATTTTCTATTTTTTAACTAAAATTATACCATGAACATTTTTTGCTTTATTAAAATTTTAAACATGATTTTAATAATTATAAAAACAATGACAGATAATTATTGTATAATGCTTACAATGTGCCAAACACTGTTTAAGGGCTTTACATATATTAACTTATTTAATCTCCATAAAAAGTTTACAATTCCTATTATTATCCCTGTTTTGCAAATGAGAAAAGTGAGGCACATATGGGGTGAGTAACCCGCCCAAGTTCCCGTAGCAGTGAATGTCATAGCTGCACTTCGATCTGGCAAGCTCGCTTCAGAGTCTGCACTCTTGATAGTAAAAAAAACAGTTCATCCTATTGAAGAATTTAGATTGTGCCATGTATTTTCTTTTAATATGTAGTGAACAACCTCGTATATAAATCTTGAGTAACTTCTATTTTCCTATAATTCCTAGAAATGATACTAGTACATAAACAGTGTGATCATTTTTGTATTTTTTTTAAAAATACATATTGTTAAATTATACTCCATTATTTATACTTCTTCATCAGTACTGGGTATTATAAGTTCTTAGCACTTTTTAATTTAATAGAAAGTGGTAATTCATTTATTTTCTTTTGCATCTCTTCAATGGCTAGTGGTTATAAATTTCTTCACATAACTGTCTATTCACATTCCTTTGGTAAATAATGTGGCCTGCCCATTTTTATTTTTTAAAATTTTTTATTTTTTAGTTGATGCATAATGTACATAGTTTCAGGGTACATGTGATAATTAAACACATTCATAAAATCTGTAAAGATCAAATCAGTGTACTTGGAATATTCATCACCTTAAATATTTGTCTTTATGCTAGAATCATTGAAATTCTCTTCTATTTTGAAATGTATGATAGATTATTGTAAACTATAGGAGCACCCTATTGATCTATTTAATGGTATGTCTTGTTTCTTTTATCAAACTGTCCATTTGTACCTATTAATCAACTGCTCTTTATACCTTCCTCCCTTTTACCCTTCTCTGCCTCTGGTAACCACCAATCCACTTTGTCTTCTTTAGCTCCACTTTTTTAGCTCCCATATATAAGTAAAAACGTGATATTTATCTTTCTGTGTTTGGCTTATTTCACTTAATATAATGAACTCCAGTTCCATTCATGTTGCTGCAGATGACAGAATTTCATTCATTTTTATGGATGAATAATAATGGAAATTGTGTATATGTACTACATTTTCTTTATCCATTCATCCATTGATGGGTACTTAGGTTGATTCCATATTTTGGCTATTGTGGATAGTGCTACAATAAACATGGGAGTGCAGATGTCTTTAATATATGGATTTCCTTTCTTTTGTATATATACATAGTAATGAAATTGCTGAATCATATGGTAGTTCTATTTTTAGTTTTTTGAGGAACCTCTATAATGTTCTCCATCGTGGCTATACTAATTTACATTCCTACGAGCAATGTACATGAATTCTCCCTTTCTCCACATGCTCACCAGTATGCATTATTCTCTTTTGATAAAAGCTATTTTAACTGGGGTAAGATGATATCTCATTGTAGTTTTGATTTGCACTTCTCTGATGATTAGTGATGTTGAACATTTTTTCATATACCTGTTGGCCATTTATATGTATTCTTTGGAGAAATGTCTGTTCAGATCTTTTGCCCATTTTTAATTATATTATCTGGTTTTCTGCTATTGAGTTGTTTGAACTCCTTGCATATTCTGGTTATTAATCCCTTGTCAAATGGTTAGTTTACAAATATTTTCTCCCGTCCTGTGGATTGTCTCTTCATTTTATGGTTTTCTTTGCTGTGCAAAAGCTTTCTGAGGTTCCTCTTGTTATTGATTTCTAGTTTTATTCCATTGTGGTCAGAAAAGATATTTGATATGATTTCTACTTTTTTTGAACTTGTTCAGACTTGTTTTGTGGCCTAACATATGGTCTATTCTGAAGAATGTTGCATATGCTGATTAAAAGAATGTATATTCTGCAGCATTTGGGTGAAATGTTCTGTAAATGTCAGTTAGGCTTATTATGTCTAGTGTGTAATTTAATATTGGTGTTTCTTTGTTGATTTCCTGTCTGTATGATCTGTCCATTACTGAAAGAGTGATGTTAAAGTCCCCTCCATTATTGTATTGTAGTCTCTCTCTCCCTTCAGGTCTACTAATGTTTGCTTTATTTACTTGGGACCTCCAGTGAGGGGTGCATAGATACTTAAAACTGTTATATCCTCTTGCTGAATTGACCCATTTATCATTATATAGTGACTTTCTTTGTCTCTTTTTAAAGTTTTTGATTTGTAGTCTATTTTATCTAAGTATAACTATTCCTGCTCTTTTTTGGTTTCCAATTGCGTGGAATATGTTTTTCCACCCCTTTACTTTCAGTCAATATGTGCCTTTATGGATAAAGCAGGTTTCTCATATTCAGCATATCGTTGGACCTTGTTTCTTTACCCCTTCAGCCACTCTGTGACTTTTAATTGGAGAATTGAATCCATTTATATTCAATGTTTATTTTTGATAAGTAAAATGGGAAAAATCAACATTTAACTGCATCTACATTTTTTTAGTTGTCTCAATTTATATATTTTCATAATAGCTACCTCTTAACAGGCTGCTATAACTTATTGTTTCTATTGTATGTGTCCTTTGGGATTCATACTAGAGTTATGAGTGGACTTCATACCACAAATATCACAATTACAGTATTAAAGTATTCTTGGTTTGTCCATGTATTTCATTTTACCACTGAATTTTATATCTTCAGATGTTTGGGGTTTGGTCTTGTTTTGTTTTTGCATGTTAGTGTTTTTTTTCTCTTTCAGATTGAAGAACTCACTTTAGTATTTCTTAAGACAAGTCTGGTAGTGTGGTGGTGAATTCTCTCAACTTTTGTTTGTCTTGAATAGACTTTATCTCTTCTTCATATTTGAAGGATCATTTTGGAGGATTCAGTATTCTTGGATGACAGTTTTTTTCTTTCAACACTTTGAAAGTGTCATTTCATTCTCTCCTGGCCTATATGATTGAAAAGTCTGTTGCTAGATGAATTGGACCTTCTTTATATGTTGTTTGTTTCTTTTCTCTTGCTGCTTTCAGGATTCCCTTTGTCCTTGATCCTTGTTTTTTATTATTATATGCCTTGGAATAGTCTTATTTGTCAGATCTATTTCACGTTCTCTGTTCTTCCTATACCTGAAGATTTAGATATTTCTCAAGTTTTGGAAAGTTTTCTGTTATTATTTCTTTGAAAAAGATTTCTACCCCTTGCTCTCGCTCAACTCCCTCTTGAACATCAATAATTCTTAGATTTGGTCTTTTGAGGTAATTTTCTATATCTTGTATGCAATCTTCATTGCTTTTCAGTCTTGTCTTTTATTCCTCTGTGTATTTTCAAATAGCCTGTCTTCAAGTTCACTGATTCTTTCCTCTATTTGATCCATTCTGCTATTGAGAGACTCTAATGAATTTTTCAGTTCAGCAAATGTATTTCTTAGTTTTAAGATTTCTGTTGTTTTTAATTATTATTTCAATCTCTTTGTTAAATTTCTCTGATAAATTTTTGAGTTGCTTTTCTCTCTTAGTTTGGAGATCACTGAGTTTCCTTAAAATTACTATTTTGAATTCTTGGTCAGAGAGCTCACATGTCACCATCTCCTTAGGCCCATTTACTTGTTCCTTGCTTTGTCTATTTGTAGAGATCATGGCTCCCTGTTTTCAGTTGGTTTATTACAGATATACATCTATGTATTTACATTGAAGGATTATTTATCCCAGTCTTCTCTGTCTGGCTTGTTTTTGGTTTCAGTTTTTTGAGACAGGGTCTCCCTCTATTGACCAGGCTGGTTTCAAACTCCTGGCCTCAAGCAATCTTTTTTCCTCAGCTTCACAAAATGCTGGGATTATGGAAATGAACCACCATGCCCAGCTTGCTTGTTCGGGGTTTTATTGAATATATTTGCTTACAGATTCTTTATTGCTAGGTTGATGCCTCCTTTTTGACTCCAGTTGGCACCTTAAGTACAAGTTCCTTGCCAGAGCACTGCCCTTCTCAAAGGATAGAGGTCCCAAAGGGGATTTCCTGGCAGTGAGAAGGCTATCTAGGGGTTTTTGCCCAGGGGACCTGTGAGACAAATCTCCTACAGCATGGTGCTACCGAACAGCCACTCTGATTAAGTATCTCCTTTGGCTGAGTTACAAAGCAGTTTCCAGGACTGGGATTGTTAATCCCTCCCCCCTTTGTCTCTGCCTGTCCTCAGGGATACTTCTCCCTTCAGGCATTTGTGATGTTTCCCATGAGTTAAGGTGGGAGAGATCTTCTGCCAGGGAACCCAAAATGGTGGGGAAGCTTATTGTCCCCTTGATCTCACCTTTTCCAGAGTAGAAACAGTGACTTGGAGGAAATTTTTCCATGTGTTTATGTCGGGCAGCCTGTGTGTCGGGGGCAGGCATCATGGATGTGGAAGTCTGATTCTTGTACCATCTGCTCAGAATGTTTTCATTTCTCTGTGGCATTGGGAACTGTCTCATCTTCCTATTTGAGTTCTGGATGTCTTTGGTGATAATATCAGCACTGTATATTTGGTTTTTGTTTCCTGTGGAAGGGAGTGAAGCCAGCTTCCTTCTATGCCTTGTTTTACGTATGTGTGTGTGTGTGTTAAAAAAACAACTTTTTCTTTAATTTTTTGCCTTTGAATTTTGTTTTGATTCCTGAAGATTGGTTGGAAGAAACCCATCTCTCTTTCCCTGAAGTAATGTTCAGAAGAGATGTTTAATATTCTGATTGAGTGTAGGTAGGAGGGTGAGGACTAAGGCCAATGTTATTCAGAAGATGACAGCTTTGACTTAAATCCCAGAGTTAGAAAGTAAAGGAAACCCAGGGAAACTAGACAAAACCATAATCCAATCAGTGCTAACTTTTCATATAACATTTTTAATAGTTAACTTATTGTGTGGCTTTGGACAAGTTAGTTAATTCTATGAATCTGTTTCATCTCCAAAAGATCAAGATAATAATGACACCTACCACTTAGAATAGCTATAAAAATTACATGAAAAAGCTGTGAATACTGAATACATATAATGTATTACATATAATGTAAAACACTGAATACATACAATATCTGGCAATGGTGATTATTTTATAAGTATTCATTTTATATTAATAAAGTACAAATGTGAGTTTTCCTGGTTTAGACTCACTTTACTTACCTTCAGAGCTATAAACAATATTAGGTTATAAAACTTAGAAACAAAGTTGTAATGCTTCTATAAAGATTAACTTCATACATTCATTTATTCAACAAATATTTGTTTACTGAGTCTCGAAAGAGAACAAGCCACACATAGTCTCTCCCCTTATGAAAGTATATTTATGGGGCAGACTGATATAAAAATACAAATAAAATAACTGCATTATGATAGGGGCAATGAAGAAAATATAAATAACACTGTAATGGAGACTATCAATAGGCAAGACCCCTAGTTAAAATACAATAATCAGGAAAGGGCTTTCTGTGGTATACTTAAGTTTAGGCATGAAGAATAAGAAGGAACCAGACATGAGAAAGAACTACTGGAACAGCTGTCTGGTGGAGAAAACAACTGTAAAACTATTGTGGAGAGAAGTTTGGCAAGTTTAAAGAATGGAGGGGGCCAGAGTATTTGTACCATTGAATGACATGAAAAGGATGGGGGGAAGAGAGGCAGTGCAGATATAGAGGAACTTTTAAATCATGGCAAAGTTTAACTTTATTCAAATCCCAAGAAGCCATCCAGCTGTTTTAAGCAGCAGAGTGATGAGACTGCTTTACATTTGGAGATCAGTTTGTATGGAGAATGGATTGGCAGGACAGAAGAGGGAAAGCACAGAGACCAGTTAGGAATGTCCTCACTTCCTTCTGCTTGCTGAAGTGTTTTTTTCCTTCTAAATACAAAGAAAATGTCACAGGCCTCCATTCCACATAATTATAAGAAGTCCAGTACCCTTCCCAATATTTCACAAATACCTCAGAAATGGGGTCTAGGATGCTTAATTCTCCAGATGCCTATAACTCTCTTTGTCATTTCCCTGTGCATCACTAAACCATAAAGGCTATGGTAACAGATCTTTACTCAGGGTGGATTAGTGGAGGAGAGGATTATAGCACAGAAGAGGAAATAACCTTCACTATGAGATAGTAAGTACAATACCTAGTGAGCTTTGGCTACCATTGCCCTGGGGACCCTTATTCTATATTTATCTTTTTATTTAAAAATCTGTCTTTTCTCTTCCCTAGGGTCCCAAGGCCCCAACTCTCTTATTTCTCAGTCTACAAAGGGAAACTCTAAAACTTCCTGCTTCTTTATTGGACAGAACACTTTAAGTCACTTTGTGTTGATCACTTCCATCTAGACAAATCCGGGCCTTTCCAGTAGCATGTTTTTCCCAAGATGAATTCTACCATTTCCTTAGAATTGACAACTTATTTATTTATTTATTTTTTAATCTTTTTGTTTTGTTTTGTTTTGTTTTTTGTTCTTTTGAGACCGAGTCTTGCTCTGTTGCCTTGGCTGGAGTGCAGTGGCATCATCATAGCTCACCGTAACCTTAAACTCCTGGGCGTAAGTGATCCTCCTCCCTCAGCTTCCCAAGTAGCTGGGACTACAGGTGCATGCTACCATGTCTTACTAATTTTTTCTATTGTTAGTAGACACAGGGTCTCACTCTTGTTCAGGCTGGTCTTGGACTCTGGAGCTCAAGTGATCCTACTGCCTTGGCCTCCCAGAGTGCTAGGATTACAGGCATGAGCCACTGTACCTGGTCTTAGCTTTATTTTATGAGGGAATTTCCCCCCCCTTTACAGTTTGGAATGCACAATTAAAGAATGAAGTATCATAAATGATTTGTTAAAACCATTCTAGAATTTCAACCACTTAATGAGTATTGTGTTTTTTAACAATGAATGATATTCCAATGATTGATGCCTATTTTGGACATCTTTTGTAATTGCTATCAAGATTTCTACCATATTACATTGACTTTTACCAAGTGCTCAGTAATTATTAGCCATCAGTCATCTCGCCTCTTTTATTTAAAAACAAATTATACTTTAAAAATTTCCTCATGTCTCTTGTTGTTTATTTTTTGTAAATGCAGGATAATTTAATTTGCTGAAGAAACTTCAATTAACTTGGAGCCAAATGAGATTAGAACATATATTTTGGGTCAGAAATGAGGTGTTCTTATAAAATTGTGCCTTTATTGGGAGAGAGTTCTTAACTTTGGAGGTAAATGTATAGTATCAGGAAGAGGAGGCCATGAACTGGGATTAGAATAAAGTTCTACCTTTATTTTTACTAACCTCTACTGAAAATAAAATTTCCTTTCACTGTGAAGACAATACTCCATGGCCATATTATTAATAGCAATAACTGTTACTCTGAATTAGTATCTTTATCTTTTTAAATATCACTGATATTTTCATATCATATTCCAATTTCTGCAGAGATATCAAAATTTAGTTTATAAGCATTACTGCTTTGAAATTAATAGTCTCTGGCTAGATCTTATCTAATACTTAATAGAGAAACACCTATTACTATATTACAAATCTTTTTAAAAACATTTTGATAACTTTCAATTTAATTGGTTTCCTTTATAATCCTATGTATTTTATGGTATCCATTTAAAAATGAACTACATTCAGAAAGAATTAGTTCATAGGTTTCACCAGACTGTTGAAAGTTACCATGATACAAAAAAGTTAAGAACATCTTTCAAAAGTAGAGTTCAAAAAAAGATGAGTGAGATGTCAGTTTCACTGAGATAAATGTACAGCCTCTCACTGTTACTGCTCTGAGATATTTATAGGGATATAAAATGGATATAAGTTTTATGTGAAATAAAGTATTATTTCACATTCCAGTCTGTGATTTTGGTCAATTACTTGTACTTTGTGCCTCAACATCTAGCTATATAATGGGGGTAAATGAACAATAGTACCTTCTTCATAGGGTTGTTAAGATTGTTCCATTCAAGGGTGTGTAAGTGCTCAGTAATTATTAGCTATTGGTCATATCACAAATTTTATGTAAAAATTATACTTTAAAATTGTCCCCAAGTCTCTTATTTATTTTCAGAAAGGCAATCACCCCCTAGCCAAATGGCTTCTATCTAGTAAAAACTATGGAGGCTTGTCAGACTGAAGAAAGTAAATGTGGGTCATCACAACTTTTCTAAAATGGACAGTTTTTTGGATGGCAGTTATATAGGTCAGAGGTTAAGTGGAGGGAGCATTGTCCTGGAGTTGGACAAATCTAGGTTTCCTCCTGACTCTGACATGTATAAATTGTGATTTTGGGCATGTTACTAACGTCTTACACTCTTAGTTTCCTTATCTGTAAAACAGAAATAAAAAATTCTTCCAGAGCTATTATGATTAGATGATGTAGTTTAAAACATAGATTCATAGACATAGATATATAGAATGAACTCTGCAAATACTAGCAGCCTTTCATTTCTGCTTTCCTCTCTTCAATTCTATTTCAAGCCTCCAAATCTTTGGACTTCCAACTTCTATTTTGTTGGATATAGTTAAGGATTCATAGTAGTATATCGCAATTTAAAAAAATTTCTGATGGACAATCTTCTACTTTACAGAGGGAACTACCCAACACGGCCATACAAGAAAGGAGCCACTTGCAGTGCCTGTCACAATAATGACAAGTGTTTGGACAATCTCTGTGGTGAGTAAAAGAAACAATCTAACAATAGGGCAATGTAATAGGAACTACTGTAACTTTCTACAGAATTAAGAATGCAAAGGTTTGTTTTATTCTAATAGCTTTTTTCAAGGAAACTGGCATCAAATAGCAATCAAACCAATGGCTTACTGTTCTAGGAATTGACTATATGGTTAATAATAATTTAAAAAAGCAAATCATATCTTTTTTGTTTTTATTTTAAAAATATTAGTGGGGTACAAATTTTTTTTTTACATAGGTAGCTTTTATCATGCTTAAGTCAGGGCTATTAATGTGCTCATCACCAGAATGGTGTTCATTGTACCTGTTAGGTAAGGTTTTCTTTACACCTACCCTCCTGTCTCCTCCCTCCATCTTGATTTCCAATGACTTTTACTTCTCTTTGTGCTCATTGATTAGTTCCCAATTATTAAAGAGTACATATGGTGTTTGCTTTTCCATTTCTGAGATACTGAACATAGGATAATGGTCTCCAGTTCTATCCAAATTAATACAAAAGACATTAATTTATTACTTCCTATGGCTGAGTATTACTCCATGGTGTCTGTGTGTGTGTACATATACACACACATTTTGTTAATCCACTCATGAATTGATGGAGATTGGCCTTAGGTTGATTTCACATCTTTTTGATTGTGAATTGTGCTGCAATAAACATTCAAGTGTAGGTGTCTTTTTGACAAAGTAACTTCTTTTCCTTTGGGTACATACCCACGAGTGGGACTGTTGGGTCAAATGGTAAGTTTATATTTATTTCTTTGAGGAATCTCCATGGAGGTTGTAAGAATTTGCAGTCGCACAAACAGTGTACTAGCATTCCTTTCTCTTTGCATACACACCAGCATCTACTGTTTTTTGACTCTTTAACAATACCCACTCTTACAGGGGTAAGGTGATATCTCATAGTAGTTTTAATTTGCATTTCCCTGATGATTAATGAGAATCTTTTCATATGCTTTTGGCCATTTGTCTCTCTCATTTTGAAATGCTTCTGTTCATGTCTTTTGTGTACTTTGTAATGGGATGGATTGTTCTTTTTTTGCTGATTTGTTGGAGTTCCTTGTAAAGTCTGGATATTAGTCTTTATCAGATGTAGAGTTTGCAAATCTTTTCTCCCATTCTGTAGGTTGTTCATTTGTTCTCTTGATTATTTCCTTTGCTGTGCAAAAACTTTTTAATTTAATCAAGTCCCATTCATTTTTGTTGTTGCTATGATTGCCTTTGGGGTCTTAGTCATAGATTTTTGCCTAGGTTGATGTCTAGAAGAGTTTTTCTTTTATTTTCTTTCAGAATTTTTGTGATTTCATGTTTTACTTTAAATCTTTTATACATCTCAAATTAATTTTTATAAATGGTGAGAGATGGCATTCCTGTTTCACTCTTCTGCATGTGGCTATCCAATTTTCCCAGCACCATTTGTTAAATAGGGCTTCCATTCCCCAGTGTATGTTATTACCTATGTTGTCAAAGATCAGTTGGTTGTAAGTAAATGGTTTTATATCTGGGATCTCTGTTCTGTTCCATTGATTTATGTTTCTATTTTTGTACCAATACTATGCTATTTTGGTTAATATTGCCTTGTAGTATAATTTGAAGTCTGGTAATGTGATGCCTCCAGATTTGTTCTTTTTGCTTAAGGTTGTTTTGGCTATTTAGGCTCATTTTGTTTCCAAATGAAGCATAGAACTATTTTTTCTAGATCTATAAAATATGATGTTGGTATTTTGATTGGGATTGAGTTGAATCTGTATATCACTTTAGGTGCATTTTAACAATGTTGATTCTACCAATCCATAAACATGATATGCTTTTCCATTTGTTTGTGTCATCTGCAATTTCTTTCCTCAGTGTTTCATAGTTTTCCTTATAGAGATCTTCCTTAAGTATATTCCTAAGTATTTTATTTCCTTTGGAGCAATGGTGAATGGTACTGAGTTTTTGATTTGACTCTCAGTTTCACTGTTATTGCTATGTAGAAATGCTACTAAATTGTGTGCATTGTTTATGTAACATGACATTTGCTGAATTTATTTACCAATTCCACGAGTCTCTTGGTGGAATCTTTGGGATTATCTAGATACAAGATCACATCATCAGTGAAAAGCCATAATTTGACCACCTCTTTCTCCATTTGAAAATCCTTTATTTCTTTCTCTTGTCTGATTGCTCTGCCTAGGACTTACAAGTACTATGTTGAATAGAAGTAGTGACTTGGACACCCTTGTCTTCTTTCAGTTCTTAGGAAAAATGCTTTCAATTTTTCCCCATTCAAAATGATATTGGCTATAGGTTGTCATATATGGCCTTTATAATTCTGAGATACATTCCTTCTATGACAAGTTTGTTGAGGTTTTTTGTCATGAAAGTGTGCTGGATTGTGTTGAATGCTTTTTTCTGCATCTATTGAGATGATCATATGATCTTTCTTTTTGTTTTAGTTTATGTGGTGTATCACATTTATTGATTTACATATATCAAAGTATCCTTGCATCCCTTGGATGAAGCCCACTTGGTCATAGTGGATTATTATTATTATTATTATTATTATTTTGCTGTGCTGTTGAATTCGGTTAGCTAATATTTTATTGAGGATTTTTGCATCTATATTCATAAGGGATATTGGTATGGGGTTTTCTTTTATTGTTGTGCCCTCTCCTGTCTATGGGACCAAGGTAATACTGGCTTTGTAGAATTAGTTGTGTGGATTCCTTCCTTATCAATATTGTGGAATAATTTCTGTAGTAGGGGTACCAGCTCTTCTTTATAAGTCTGGTAGAATTCTGCTGGGAATCAATCTGCTCTGGGGCTTTTTTTGTTGTTGTTGGGAGATTTTCTATTACTGCTTTGATCTCATTGCTCAATATTGGTCTGTTCAGGAGTTCTATTTCTTCCTGATTGAGTCTTGGGAAATTGTGTGTTTCCAGAAATTTGTCCATTTCATCTACGTTTTTTCGTTTGTGTGTAGAGATTTTCATAGTATTCACAGGTGATATTTTATATTTCTGTGTTATCACTTGTAATATCTTCTTTTTCAGTTCTGATTAAGCTTATTTGGGTCCTTTCTTTCCTATTCCTGGTTAATTTAGCAACTTTGTTTATCTTTTCAAAGAACCAAGTTTTTGTTTCATTGATCCTTTCTATTTTGTTATTTCTTTTCTTCTACTGGCTTTGGGTTTCTTTTCCAGTTCCCTGAGATGTGACATTAGGTGATTAATTTGTGATCTTTCTGTCTTTTTGATGTACACATTTTAATTCTACAAATTTTCCCCATAGGACTGCTTTTGCTGAATCCCATAGATTTTGATAGCCTGTGTCCCCTTTGTCATTCAGTTTGAGGAATCTCTTGATTTCTGTCTTAATTTCATCATTGACCCAATAATTGTTCAGCAGATTATTTAATTTCCATGATTTTGTGTAGAATTGGGTATTTCTCTTAGAATTGATATCTAGTTTTATTCACTCTGGTTAAGATACATAGTATGATTTTGATTTTTTTTAATTTGTTGAATCATGTTTTGTGGCCTAATATATGATCAATCTTGGAGAATGTCCCATGTGCTGATGAAAAGAATGTATATTCAGTAGTTTTGGAGTAGAATACTCTGTAAATGTCTGTTAAGGTCAATGTGTTCTAAAGTCCCATTTAAGTCTAGCGTTTGTTTATTTTATGCTTTGATTATCTGTCCAGCCATCAGTGTGATGTTGAAGTCCCCAGAAATTATGATGCTACTGTTTACATCTTAGATCTAGTGGAATTTTCTTTATGAGTCTGGGAGCTCCTGTGTTACGTGCATATATATTTAGGATTGTTTTGTCTTCTTATTGAATTGCTCCCTTTACCATTATATAATGACCATCTTTGTCTTTCTTTACTATTATTGATTTAAAGTTAGTTTTATCTGATATGAGAACAGCTACACCTGCCTTGTTTTGGTTTCTGTTTTTGTGAAGTATTTTTATCCATACCTTCACCTTGAGTCTGTGTGAGTCCTTGTGGGTTAGATATGTTTCCTGGAGTCAGCAGATACTTGGGTTTTATTGTTTCATTCATTCAGCAAATGTATGTCTTTTGAATGGGGCATTCAGACTGTTAACATTGAGTGTTGGAATTGATATGTGGGATGCTGTTCTGTTCATCATGTTAGGTAATACATTATTGCCTTGTTTTACCTCTTGTGCTATTGTTTTATATGAGCTGTGAGCTCTAACTTTTGGGTGATTTTACATTGGTGGCTATCTGTTGTACTGATCCATGTATAATGCAGTTCTGAGTATTTCCTGCAGGGCTGATCTGGTCATGAGAAATTCCCTCAGCATTTCCTTGTCTGGAAAAGTCTTTCACATTCACATACAAAACTCAGTTTTGCAGGATACAAAATTCTAGGCTGCCAGTTTTTCTGCTCAAGAAGACTGAAGATGGGTCCCCAATCATTTCTGCTGATAAGTCTGCAGCTAGCCTAGTGGGTTTTCTTTTGTAATTTACTTGATGTTTTGATCTCATGAGTCATCGGAGTTCCTCTTTCATGTTGACTTTGGCCAGTCTGGTAACTATATGTTTTGGTGAATCCTTCTTTGCAATGAATCTCCCAGGTGTATGTTGAGCTTCTTGTATCTGAATGTCTAAATCTCTAGCAATACCAGGGACGTTTTCCTCAATTATTCCCTCAAATAGATTTTCCAGACCTTTTGCTTTTTCTTCACCCTCAGGGATGCCTATGATTCTTATATTTGGCCATTTTACATTATCCCATATTTCTCAAAGGCTTTGTTTGTTCATCCCTATTTTTTGTTCTTTATGTTTGTGAGGCGGACGTGATAACCACTGCACTATGGAAACCGCCATGTCCTTTATGTTTGTGTTAATTCAAAAGAGTTGTCTTCAATCTCTGAAATTCTTCCTTCTGTCTGGTCTAGTATATTCTTAAAGCTTTCCACTGTGTTTTGTATTTCCTTAAGTGAATTTTTCATTTACAGAAGTTGTACTTTTTTAATATGTCTATCTCTTTAGTAAACTTTTTGTTCATTTCCTGAATTGTTTTTCTGGTTTCTTAGAGTTGGCTTTCCATTTTCTCTTAAATTTCATTGAGCTTCCTTACAATCCATATTTGGAATTCTTCATCTGTCATTTAAATATTTTTAATTTTGGTTGGGATCTACTAGAGAGTTAATGTGGCCCTTTGGGGGTGTCCTTTCACTCTGATTCTTCATATTTCTTGAGTTCTTACGTTGATTCCTTCTCATCTGAAGCAGCTGTCGCTGCTTGTTTTTGGATTTTCTTTTGTTTTGATGAGTCTTTCCCCACCCCACTGTTAAGAGTATGTCTAACCCAACCTAAGCATATGTTGGGTAAGGACCTTCAGCTCTGCTTTTAGGTACTTTGATGGGGGGGGGCTCTGTTCTGGATGGTACCTTGGTTATAGATATCCTTACTGTGGTGTTTTTCTCAGTTGCTAATTATTTGTATGCTGTAGCTGTGGTATACTATGTGTGTGGGCAGAGTCCCTGTCTTTTGTTGATGAGGAACAATGGAGATCTTTGCAATCCTTTGTCTTTCCCCAGCCCTGTGGGCTTAACAGTGTGTATTATATTGGGATGCCCAGTTTAATCTCTGAGACAATAGGTGTTGCTTGTGGGTAAGAGTCAGCCACACCCTATATAATTTAGTTAGTAAAATCTGTAATGGGCTACACAAGTTGTCCTCTCTTCCAGTAGGTGGCGCTTGCCAGAAAGAGCCAGCTACAATGTTGTTTTTTGGAACTGTGACTGACTAGCCCCTCAGGAGAGGCACTCTAATGCCCCACGTGGTGAGCAGGGCCCTGGAGCACCCAGGGGATTTCTCATTCTCCACCATGGCAGAGGTGGGTAGAGGAGTGAGGCTAGGCAGGGCTGAGTTGAGTGAGCCTGCCTTCAGGCTCCACAAAGGCAAGCAAAAGAGCTGTGTCAGCAGGGGTTGAGGGTCTACTTCCCCAGAGGCTACTGGGGCTGAAATGGACCCACCAAGACAGAAAGTCTGCCTGTGGGATAGGGGCTGTCAGGGATTCACACACTGGCTGTCAGGAGTAGGTTTTGCTCTTCTTTCTGCTCCCCTGTCCCAAGGTCTCCTTCAGTCATCTGGCTGCAGGCAGGAGCTCAAATTAGCTGAGCTCCCAGCAATGGCTCTGTGGGGTAGGAGCTTCCCTGTCCAGGATTCCACCCCAGACCCAGAGCATGGCTTTCCTGTGGGGGGAGGGGTGCTCCACAAGTGCTCTGCAGCTCAGACCCATACAGCACTCTCCTCTCAGTTCTGCCCATGTGGGCTCCCTCACCTCCTGAAATTAGTTCGCAAATCTCTCCTCCATGCCTCAGAGCAACATGATGGAGTCCTGAGGGTATGATATCTGGCTTGAAGGCCTGTCCCAAGGTCACCCAAGTTCAATCCCTGACCGCATCAGGGAGAAGCATGCTGGTCCCAAGTTGCCCATGGAGTGCTCAAGCAGATTTGAGCACTGGTCCCAAGTTGCCATGGAGTGGCTCTGCTTTAGGGTATGCTCTGCTCTGCTGGAGCAGCCAGGTGAGAAGCACTGGGTAAAGCCAACAGGGAACTCACAATCTGAGCACCCCTTGGTCTGCTGCAGGACTTGAATAGGAAAGGTGTGAGCCCCATTCTCTGTGGGAGCCTTGAGGTAGTGGACATACCAACACAGGGGAAGCAGCCAGTCCTGAGAGTCTTGGCTCAACTGTCCCTTGGGGGACTAGTGTTTCTCAGCAGCAGTGGGTAGGGGAGGGTAAAAGAAGGGGAGAAAAAGGGTCTGAGCGGTAGAGAGCTGGCTATCTAGCCCTCTTTGTCCTTTTCTCCTCAAGATAGCCCACTCAGAATATCCAAGCTCTGTGATCACATAAATCTCCCCAGGACCCACTGGCCCAGGTGTGGTGAACCTGCTGCCTCTGTGGCCCTCCAGATCACCAAGTGCGGCACCCCTCACTGAATCCAGACGTCACAGAACAAATTCCTTTATTAAAATGATTTGTTCTGTAAAATTTGGATTCAGTCAAAAGGCTGCACTGAAAGATACAGAAGGCCCCTGTGGCTACCACAGTCTGAGCCAGAGCTGGAAAATGTTTGTGTGGGAATGAACATGAAAACTGAGAGGCTAAAGCTCCCTAGAGGAGGACAAAGGTACTCGATGGGTGGAGAAGCAGTATGGCACCCACCCTCTCGGCTCAGGTCTGTGGTGACGGAAAGTGACCCCAAGGGGGCTGGCAGCTTGGTGCTTTGTCCTCAAGAAGCTCCCAGTTCACTGGTGGCAGCAGCAGCTTTTGGGCTCATGAGGGTAGAAAAGCTCTCCAGCAGTTCAGGAGCCTCCTGACTTCCAGAGGTATGAGGAAAGGAGAAACAAAACTCCTACCTACTCTTTCCACTGGGCTCCAAGCCTCTCAGGGGTTCATCTCCACCAGGTAATTAAGACGTTTGATAGCCAAATGTCCTGATGACTTAGTGACATACTGTACTGGACAAAACAGAGGTCACTGCCTTGTTATAATTGACTCATCATACAGTATCATTCGTCTCAGAAAGGAATTTATTTTCAGGAAAATATTTTAATAGCTGACATTACTTCTAGTATTTAATTTCAATTTTTAGTTTTAATTATCTGCTAGTTATAGAATATAAAATGAAATGATTTTTTATTTATAGTAGTGGTATAGTTTCCTTAAGATTTACATATAAAGTTTATATAAAAATTCAAAAATACCAAATTAGTTCATTCAGTACAAAAAAACTTGGAATAATAATGGTTATAACTAAAGACTTAATTTTTGAAAATAAAACAAAAACTGCACCTGTACCTAT
>CAUYRT010000207.1:0-30259 GCA_963574885.1 Lepilemur ruficaudatus
CTATAGCCATGACTCAAGCATTACAAAAGTGATCCATGTAACCAAAAACATTTGTATTCTCTTAATATTTTGAAATAAATAATAAAAATCCTTTTCATATGCAGTTGATGCATAAGGTTCAGAACCGAGCTATGAGAAGAAGTAGATCTAGAAATACACTATTTATAATTTTCAGCATAATGATGAAAGTGGAAGCCACCACATGACTAAAATTGACAAGAAAATCGTGTAGAAAAAAAGAGGAGCCAGGGACCACCTGCATATTTTATAATGTGCACAATTAGTAAGTACTTGTAGGAGGTACCCTGGAAGAGAAACTCCTTACCAGAGCCCTCTAACAAATCTTTTTAAACCCGAATAATATGTGCGTGCGCACGCACACACACACACACACAAATATACAGACACCACACACCTTTCTGTATGCACTCACTAGCACACATATACTACTCCACTTTCCATCTGCCTACCTTGCTCTACTGTTCTTCATAGTACTTCCCACCATCATTTATTTATGGTAATGTGTATAATGTATGTCTCCCCTCATGAGAACAGGGACTTTGTTTCATTCCTATTGTATTCCTGCTTCTGGAACAGTGCTTATCACATGGAGATATATTAATATATCACTGTTAAATGGATAAATAAAAAATGAAGCTATAAACCCAGGTGATACTGAGACATTTTCTAACAATAGTGAGCATTTCAGCCTGTGGGAATGGAGAAAATAAATGATTCACTCAGGGTCACTTAGGATTCTGGATGGATAAATTCTTAGGAGTTATCAGACACATTGTAGAAAAGATGGATCATACACCCAACTAAGTGAAGAGGTGAATAATCCTAGAAGGGGTTGATGGGTTTGGAGAAAAAGGAGACTAAGGAACCTGAGACCACAGGCGAATAACGAATAGCATTTTTCAAGCATGAAGATGTGAGAGGGGAGGCACCATGGAGATTGTAGTGAGGGACAAGATGTGTTAAATTCAAGATACTGCCTTCACTCTTTTTTCTCTCACCAGTGATTTATTTTTTAACCATCTGTATGTCTTCAGCTGCCATCTAAATGAAATATGTTGAGTGTCTGGCTTCAAAGAATTCAATGAAAATTATTATCTTTGAGTATTTTTATTTGTTTATAGGCAAAGGAATCCCACACAAATTTTCTCACTTCCTCAGATAGATGCAAAATAGAATTTATCAATCCTCTTCAAGAAAAAGTTTTGTTCTTTTCCCATGCCACAGTAAATAGCATCATACATTTAGTCATATCAGTTATAAGAATCATCAATTATCCTTCACTTTCTGCCATAGTTACATCCAGTCACCACATTCTGCCAATTTCCACCAGAAATGTCTCTAAAATCTGATCCCTGATAATTCATACTACTGCTTCTCATGCTTAACACATTGAGTTGCATTTAACTCAGGCTAATTTTGAGCCTGGGGCCTCGTGAAGCAAAACCATGCAGTTGGTTTGTGAAAATATTACTCGTTGATGTTCTTGTTGTTACAATTAATATTGACAATTCGAAAAACTTGGATTGTGTTGCATATAACTCACTCACAGAAAATAGTAAAAAATAACAAATTACAAAGGATCATTTTGTTTTGATAAAACACTGTGGCCTCAGGGAAAATTTTTTTTTTCTGGCGCGGCAGTCAATGTGTTAATCACCCACCATTCCTTTCCTAAACTATAAGAGCAACATTTGACTCTATTCATCAGCTGTTTATACATCTAGACCATTCTTCACACTGCTGTCGTTGCTAGTTTTCTAAAATTTCAATCATGTTACTAACACTTAAGATATCTGATGGCTGCTAATTGACCACAGGTTACAAACCATTTATTCATTCACTGTCCACGACTCTTTGTGCCAGGTGCCTGGGCTACAGTGAATAAGGCAGTTGTGACCTCTCTTCCTGTCTTGACTCTCCCTTGCTTCTTCAAGCTTATTTACCAGCACTTCTTTACCAGGGACTCTCTTTCCTTCACATTGTATTTACTACCATCCAAGAATATTTCAAACCTTTTCATAATTTATTGTCTTTATATACATTGATCCACTACCTAGAAAATATTATCTACCAATGTTCAAATGAGAAACTTCTTAAATGCCATTCCTTCTGTGAAATGTGTGTGTATGTTGGTGGCCAAGATAGTTCTTCTCTGTCCCAGGATCCTGCTTATGCTTCCATTATGGTACTTTTCATGTTTTTTTTCTTTACTGCCATCTCCTGCAAAAATTTACTGTGCCTGAAATTTAGTATACACTGAATGAATGGGAAGAGGTACTGAGAAGCAAATGAGTATTTTCGAAATGAGATAAAACCAAGACAAAGTGATAAGCCATTTCTTTTTCATTGTAGTACGTGAGCAAGTCATTTAATATTCTTTTTTTTTACTTATTATAATGGAAATTTTCAAGCATACACAAAGTCAAAGAGAATAGTAATATGAACCTTCCCCATATATTCATCACCCATTGTCTGTAATTATCAACACAGGTCTAATCTTGTTTCATTGATACTCGATATACTTTTCCCCCCTCCATCTGGAATATTTTGAAGGAAATCTCAACTCCTCAAATCTCAACTCAATCTCAATTAACCCGTAAATACTTCAGCATGAATCACTAAAAGATAAGGACTCTCTATTTTTTATGACTTTATTACATCTCAGAGAAATGAATAATTATTTCTTAATATCAGCAAATATCCATTTAGCTCTAAGTTTCCCAGTTATCTCCAAGTAAGCATATGTGTTTTCTAAACTGCTGGTTGTTTGAATCAGGATTCTAATGATTTCCACATTTTCTGTGTTGGTATATATCTTATACGTTTTAATTTGTAAATTTTCTTTCTCTCTTTTTATCCTCCTTTAGCTGTTGAAGAGCCTGAGCCTGTACAACTGTGCTTCTCAAATTTTAATGTAGCTGTGAATGACCTGAGGATATTGTTAAAGTGCGGATTCTGACTCAGTAGGTCTGGGTTGAGGCCCGACAGTCTGAATTTCTAACGAGCTCCCACCTAATGCCAAAGCGGCTGGCCCACGGCCACACTTTGAAAAATAAGACTGTACAGTGTCTCACATTCCAGACTTAGCTAATTTCATCTTCTTGATGTCATTGCCATCTGTACTTCGTGACATCCTGCAAAACAATAGTTACACCTAGAGTCATAGTTCTTGACCTTGGCCTCACAAGAGAATCCCTGAAGATCTTTAAAAAATCATCATGTGAGTACATGTCCAGGTCAAACTGTAGACAGGTTATTCAGGATAAAAGTCCTTGATTCTTTGCTTTTATTTACCAGTTTTTAGAATGATGCTTATTTTCCTAATAAATTCCAAAGTATTTTACTTAAATGTAGCATATTAATATATTTCTATCCATATAACCATATAAAATAACCATCATTCTTAATAGAAAAGAAATGATATATTTTACAATATCATATTGATGAACCATTTAAATGCAAAATATGTTGCTCATTTTTGGTTACAACGGTGATTATTTTTCTTCTTTCTTCTCTTTTTTGGGGGAAGTGGTCCATTTTTGTTGTTGCTGTTCTGTATTTCTTTAGGAGCCCTAAGAGCACAAAAGTCTCAGTGAAGGTGTGCCATCATCAGCCACAGTACACATTGTTACTTGGCGCTTGTGTTTCTGCCAAGGCCTGGCCTTCCCCATATGGGGGCTTCTTCCTCTCAGCTATAGGTGTGGTCGTTTTCTCTGCATCCTCGGAGTCCCAGGGCAGTATTAGAGCTGGTGTGACTCTCTCCTACCACTAGTAGGATGAGGAGGATTCTTTTCCCTGTGCTCAGAACTGCCCTCACCTCTCTTCCTTTTTAGGCTAAGCATAGACTTTAATTAGAAAGAGAAAAAAACATTTATTTTCAAACCATGCTGCTTTCAGCTCTGCAAGATTCCACAAAGCAAGGGAACAGTGGGCTTGACTATTTGCTCAAAGTAGAGAGAGGACGTAACAATACGGAGACAATAAACTAAGGGAAAAAAAGTTTACCTACCACATATACTTTTCATCGGCACAAGTTGCTTGTCTACTTTCTCACTTTCAATGTAACTTTAAAGAGAGTATTTACATTAAAATTCAGTATTAAATTTTATAGAAAGACAATTAGCTATTTCATGGAAGTGTATGATTCAGCATATATGTGGGCCACTGAAAATTTAGAGTTAATCTGAGAACCTTCAAAAATACTTCCTTGTATGTATTTGTTCATAGTAGGGTTAAAGATTTTGATCTGCAATCTGTCTCCTAATCAGGGAGGTAATATTTAACAAAGTGCTTCAAATGCAAATAATCCACTTGAATATAATAATCAATTTTGAGTGGGCATCTTGTTTTTCCAATTTACAACGGGATTTTAAAAATAAAACTCATACAACATCAGGATACTTTGGAACACTTGTGTAAAATAGCTCTGATTTTTCAAACCCAGAGGCTTACAATATGATGAAAACTAAAACCATTGTCAGAAAATAAACTAAATGATATGGTTGGCTGGAGGCCAATTTTTATTCAACTGCTGCTGTTGATTTATATCCATTATTCTCTCCCCATTATATCATGGAATGTATCGAAGAGTGGATGCTTTAAAGTCTAACTGGTATTATAATTATTATGATTAGCATCACACTAAATTTAAAAATATATGTGAGTGTATATGTACTTATACACCTACTTAAAAACTTCAATTCTTACAACAGTCTTGTAAGATATGTACTAACTACTTATTATAATCATTTTACTGAGATGAAAAACTGAGAAGGCTCAGAAGGAAGAAGGTTTATACACAAAAGTCAATCTTTTGGAAACTAGAATTCAAGTTTTCTGATTGCAAACCTTAGTGTACTTTTTAAATGCATGTTTCAGATGATATCTGGTTTGAGAAGCACAACAATGTTTAGGACTAATCATATCTATGATTAAATATTCAAAATAATGATTTGCTAATGATATATAATATACTAAATACTGTGAATTTTGATACCACATTAAAAATTTAAAGTACCTTTACTTCTGTGATCTCATTTTAGCCTTCCAAGAAATCTGTGAGTTAATATTTGAACACCCAACTGACACATGAATAAACAGAGTTCTCATGAAGTTACAGAACTCATCCAAAATCACCCATTTACATTGTAGCAAAGCCAGAAAAGATTTCAGTTCTTCTAATTCCTCAAAGTGATCTTTTCTAGTGGAACTCCTTTATTTTTAAATAGATGTGTACATAGCTTAAAATTTAGCAAGAAAATCAGATTTAGTCACTCATGCCTATTTTAGTACTATAAACATATTTAAACTTTTGTGGGGGAAAATATAATTGAGAAAGTGGATTTTCATTTATTAAAAAACCCAGCTGTTTGCAATTTGTAATTATTCACTGTACTGTTTTATGTGTACTACTGCTAACCTTTACCCTACTCATTGGTTTAATCCTTTATCTCAATATTTAGCCCTAAAACAAATTATAAAATAAACATTTGGTGTAAATGAGAACAGACATATTTTGTTTCCAAAGGTAAAGATGTTGACCTGCTTACAAATTACCATCTGAGAAACATTCATTAAGACTTTAACTGTTATCAACATCATGCTTTCAGAATTTTCTATTTCTCAGACAGATTTTGAACAGAGAAACTGAACATATTGTGCAGTGGAGTCCCCAGAGCCTCACGAGCCACACAGCTGTAAACAGTTCTTTTCTTGAAGCGAGTTGGACTAAAGTAGAAAGGTTTATGCAGGCCCTTAGATGAGATGATTCAGGAGGGAAGTCGTTTTCAGCTCAATTACCACCAACTGAGTTGGGAAATCAGTCTTGATACCTTCATCGGAGAGAAGAGTATTTGGATCTCTGATGTCTAATGGGAATTGGAGAGGAAGGCTTTACTATTGAAAAAACAAAATATTCAACCAAATCTCACACTAAGATTTTAGGTACTTCTGATAGAAGAAGAAAGTAGCTCCATTGCTTATAGTGACACTAAAGGTTCAATGTGAATCAAATATGTTTTGATGATTCTAAAGTCTGTTGGAAGCTTCAGACAGCCCATCAGCAAGCTAACCATGTGACTAGCCAGAGGTAACTTCAGAACTGCCAGTTTGCCAACCAAGAAAGCCTTCCAAGAAGCCATATGCCACTAGAAATGTATCTGCCACAAGTTAGCATCTGAACATAATACTTGCTGTCCAGCTGAAAGAAATGGTAAAATGTTTCATTTTCTTACTGAAATTCTCTCTCCCACTCAATTACATTGTTATTTAGTGTTCAGAGAATACAATGACTAGGTATGGATATTTTAAATAAATTATAAGTCACTAGGAAACAAAGATCCTAAACTTCAGAAGCAAATAACCTTACTAAAATATAGTGGACAGTATTATGATACATAACACTGCCCTGAACCTTCCCAGTCTCTTCAAGTTCTTAACTCCTATATACTGAAACCCAGGTATAAGAAAGATACTGAAAATATCTTGCATATGACTATAACATAAACATGTCTATGCTCTCAGGGCTGTTTTCATGTTAACAGGGACCAAAAAACCTTAAGTCAAAATAATGACACTCCAGGGAATTATCTTCAGGCACCAGTGAGTAAGAGGGAGAAGTATATTTCAGAGCACTGGTCCCTGTTCAGCATCCTAGAAATCATATGATGTGAACAGATGACTACTCCAGCTAAATGTAAGTTTGGTCTCCAAATTGGAGTATGTTAGTCTGATTGCCTATAACACAAAGATTTCTTTTGTCTTCATAATAATAAACCAACAATAACAATAAAAATACATTATCACTGTATAGTACTTGTATATCCATTATTTTATTTAATCTTTGCAACAACTTTGAGTTATGAAAATCACTTATTTGTATTCCCCCCCCCCCCGCTTTTTTTTCCAGAAAAGAAAAGGCAGACTGAGTGGATCTAGATTACTTTCTCATACATGACAATTGTTATGAATTAAAATTAACTTCTGACCTGTTGAAACTGAATACTCATCAGTTATGGTAGTGTACTCCAGAAGCAAGCATGCCTAATACAAAATGAACACTTATTGAATGAAAAGTGAGGACAATGCCTGCTGGTACACTGGAAAGTGCTATGAGCATGAAATTCAGGTAAAAGCAAAGAGGTAACAATGAAAGGAATTAATTGAATTAAAATAAATAATTAAAGGAATGAAAATAAAATCAAAGGGAATAATAAACATATCCATAGGTAATCTAATACCATGTTTCTGGTATTAGAAAAGGGGACAGAATTACTTATGAGCTTCATATTTAAAGATTTTTCTTAACCCACTCTCAATGAGATATACAATTTAAATTGTGAAAATTGTGAAATGCTAGGAAGTTTTCCTAAGCAGATAAAAACAAAAGTATAGAAAATGCCTTAAGCACATGTTTGTCTAGCTTTATCTATAAAAGTGACAGGAGGCAGCATGAGTATTTAGCCATCTCAAATGGGTAAACATGCTCTCGATGTATTCTCACACAACTGTAAAACTGGAAGCTCTCGTTTTTGAGCTTCCAGGAGAGATTAAGAGAAATTAAGACAACTGAAGCAGCTCCCATTTCATTTTTCCAATGTGCTTTTAGGCGAGCTCAAGTATGCAATGTCATTAGGAGTTATAGCAATATGCTTCATAAATATTGGACAAAATTTATCTAGACATGAGGAAAAAGGTACATTAGGAAATAGTATCACATTAGCTGAGAGCTTCGAGTTTTACCTCCACATAGTTAAGATTTGGGGTAAAGTCTCGGCCTCCATTAAATTAAATGATAGCCTAATTGGTTAACCCAATTATTGATATTGCTCATTTGCTTTTGCTCATGCCAGACTCTTAAGGGAATAATAAGATTAGTTTAATATAGAGGACTAAAAGGAGTTCTGAAGGTTAATGAAACAAAGGGTAGCAGAGAAAGAAGACGTTAGTCCTGGCACACCAGCTGCATATTTCAAGACAGAAGCATCTGTCTCCTGTCTGTAGGCCTATTACTATTAAATTTGTCAAAGCAAAAACACCTAGTGGAGCTTTATTCTTCTTTCCAATGAAAAGATATTTCTTTGACAAAGTCAAAAGAAGGTTCTTGAGTTCGTGGAAAAATCATACTTTGGAAATGTAATTTCCTTTGTACAATCTCAACTTAGGTCTTTCAATTCTTGCCTTCATCGAGTCTTATTAGGAAGTTCTGAACAAAACTGGGTATGGATGTCGGGGCAATCCCATTAAGAGTACTGCTTATAACGGACCACACAGACAGAGGAGGTAAAAATCCAACATCACACACGACATTAAGTTCACCATCTTATATGGGTGCAGTTTGTGGCACCCCAAAACGATTATAATGCAACGTCAAAGATCACTGATCACAGATCACCGTAACAGATATAATAATAATTAAAAGGTTTAAAATAGTGTAAGAATTGCCAAAATGTGACATAAGCTGTAGGAAAAAATGGCGCTGATAGACTTGCTCTGGACAGGATTGCCATGAATTTTCACTTTGTAAAAAATACATCTTTGAAGTACGGTAAAGGGAAACACGATGAAACCAAGTATGCCTGTATATCTAAGATGTTCAACAGAAAAATGTGTAAACAAAGTTCAATAGATTTCCGGTATAGTGGTAGAAAATTTGCTATCCCATTTTTCTGATTATCGTAAAAACGAAAGTTTTTGGAAAGTAACTTTTTGACCTGATAATTTATTTCTAGGAAATTCTCCTAAGCAAATAAAAACAAAAGTATAGAAAATGCCTTAAGCACATATTTGTCTAGCTTTATCTATAAAAGTGAAAGATAGGAGGCAAAGTGAGTATTTAGCAATGTCAAGTGGATAAACATCCTCTTGATGTAATCTCACACAACTGTAAAAACTGACGTTTATATTTATTCAAAATAATGTAATATAAAATAGAAAATGCTGTGTTGCTGTGACAAGTTTTTAAAAATATTCTCAATTCTTCACACAATATCAATGTAACTATATAACATACATCAGAAACAAAACATAATGTATTAAAAACTAGGACACACACCAAGTATTACTTGTGGCTATTTTTATGGGATGAGAAAATAGTTGTTTTTGTCTTTATTTCTTTAATTGTCTAAGTGTTTTTTCTCATAATTTTTTGCATTGATGAATTTTATAATGGAAAACATATGACCTTTTGTTTCAATGAGTAGCGCAGAGAATTATGTTTATAAAAGTAATAATGATTAATGTAATTATTGTCTGCAGTCAGTACTTTGGGTATAACAGCTTTTATAACCTATCCAATAAATGAACAATCATAAATGTCTATGATATGCTAAGTAGTTTCTGAAGCCCTGTCCAAGTATATAACTCTTATATATTTTCATTTTAAACTGGTTCTATTATTTTTCCTGTATATAAAATTAAAGTTCTGAGCTTTTAAACAATTATAGTAACACATCATCATTAGCATGATGTCTTATTATCATCGTCATCTCACTTTAGATAATTAACACAGATACTCAGAAAATCTGTATGTGTTATTCCAGACCAACCTCCTAAAAAATTCAAAGACTTCTGAGATGCTTTTACATTCGGTGAACTATTGTAGATAATTTTTACTTAAAGTCTTGTCCAAATCCTCTTTGGCCAAGCTATTCAAAAAGAAGGGCATAATTCCATGTTTTAAATAAAATATGTTTGTCTTTCAATTAGGCATATATTTTACTATAAAATGTGGAATTCTGCCCTTCTTTTGGAATAAATTCTTATTTTAGGGAATCCTTAAACCAGTAGGCACTATGAACTTGTGTCTGATTCTGTTACTTTATGACAAGTAGTTACCACCTCCATCCTACAGAAAGCCTTGGTAAGAAAAGCTAATTTCAAAATACGCTGTAGGGTTGACATCCAAGGTCATGCCTATCTATAAGGTCCTCTGAAATGTGGTACTGTGTTTTAAACCACATAACTAATTTGTCCTGTCTGTCCTCATTGGTAAAGCAATCAGTTCTGAGGTCTTCAAGCTTTAAATGTCTGGTCCACGATAGCATAGCCCCGTTATTTCCTCCTCAATCTTGGCAAACATTCAAATGACCTATACATATGGAGACTGGATAGCCTTAACCTCAGGTCATATAAATTACACAAAGAAGATATAGATAAACATATAGACTATACAATTATGAGACATGAGACAACTATAATATCTGAAGGCATGAAAGAGGTTGAGACTTGAAGGCAAGTGTGATTGGCCGTTTTGTTCTTGGTTGTGTTTAACTATCTTTAAGTTTCCAGTCAAATCTTTACCCTGTTCAAAGGAAGAATCTGAGAGAAGAGCAGGCACAAAAGCCCTCCAATTAGGCTAAATTCTGTCCTTAGACCCTAGAAGAGAGAAGACTCCCCGGGGATATAATGGCCGATGAGAAGAGGTTGAGTAAATATCATCTAACCAGACTTGCATTCTGTGAAAATGTTAGCAACACAGCAGGCACAATCAAGGGGTGCATTCTCTGGGCTTGTTTGCCACAGTTATCAGTGAACTGACCCTGAAAATATGCAAACTAGCACAAAACGGGTAGGGTTCCTTTCATACAAAATGTGTCAGAGAAGACAGGGCCCACAGAGTTATCCTGGTGCTCTGAGGAGACTTCCAATGCGGCTTAATGCTTCTCTCTCAGGGAGCAAGCCAGAGCACCGCATTTTCTGTCAGAATCTCTAACCCACTTAGTACTCTGTCTCTGGGCCTGGCCTTTTGTTTGTTTGCCTTTAGCCTGGACCTGATTTAGTTAGACATGCTGTCCCAGCCAGATTCTTGTCATTCAAGATCTCTTCCTGAGTCTTTTTATTTTATTAATATCATTAGTCTGTTCCTGACACCCTGAAAAGACTTTGTCAATTTTCATTTTCCTCGTATATAAACACTTCAATTCCAAGATAAATTTAAATAAGCCACTTTGGGTTGGATTTTACAATATTAAAGTGTATTTAAAACTCACACAACAAGCTTGCAATTTAAAAGGAATGTATGGGGAGTCCTTTAATAAAGCAAAGAAGCCTGACGTAGAACAGGGAGGCACGTGTGTTGGAATAAGCATTGGAATATGACTTCTAAGAGTCAGATAAGGGTCCCAGCTTGCCCAAAGGCTTATTGTATAATTCCAGGCAAGTAAATTGCTTAACTTCTCAACTTCAGTTTTTTGTTCTTTAGAACTGGAGCATTGGTTAAAATAATCTCTATGTTCCCATTAGCTTTAAAATTTTACTAAATTATGTTTCAAATTACCACCTGAATTATGAGCACTCAGCTTCTACCTAGCTTATCAACACAAATGACCCATTACGTAAAGCAGTCTTCAATTCCACCTATGAGCTACATCTCTCACCTCACGTGCCACCCGGGCAGAAGTTGTAGGCTCTTGCCCTGAATAAGGACAATCGTAACTCATGTCAAATAAGATATGGGCTCATTCTGTGATCTTTTGCTTTAGACACATTAGTCCCTGATCTTTAAAAAAAGTGAAATAATTTTTCCTTTCTCACAGAATTATTATAAAGGTTCAATAAAATCATCCGTCTTCTGGTGTTAGTGTATCTCAGGGAGAAAAAAATGAATTTGATTTTTAACATTTAGATAGAATTAGAATTGCTTGTAGACATTTCTGGTGCCAAACCATGATAGACATTCAACTAATATGAAATTGTTATTAGTCAAGTAATTTATTGCTCTATCTTTTCCCTTTTCCCCTTTACTCTCTGTCATCCCCAGCAAGGCTATGAATTAATCTGTACCAGAGACCATGCTCGTAACTGAATTCAGTGCAGCGTCTACAGTCTTTGGCACAGAATTTAACACATCGTAGGGCTTCATGTTTGGTGACAGTCATGGCAGTTTTGTTGATAATTCAAGAAGAAATATGTTCAGGAAAATTCAGGGAGGCCAATTAGAAGACTATTAAAGTAATACAATAGAAATGTTCATAATATAGAAAACATATTAGCAATGAGGATGAGGTGATATGGTAGATATGAGAGACAT
Source organism: Lepilemur ruficaudatus (assembly GCA_963574885.1). Lineage (NCBI taxonomy): Eukaryota > Metazoa > Chordata > Mammalia > Primates > Lepilemuridae > Lepilemur > Lepilemur ruficaudatus. The sequence continues at coordinate 12,050 of CAUYRT010000207.1, forward strand.
TTCTAAGGTAGAATCAGCAGTGCTAGGTGACAAAGCAGATGTGAGGGAAAGGGAGAGAGAAAAATCAAGGATGACTGCCAGGTTTCTAGCCTGAATTGGGTGAAAGGTAGTGTCATTTACAGAGAAGACTAGACGTTTTGTACATATTAAGTCTGAGATGACTGTGAGCTACCCAAATGTCAAACAGATGGTTAGATATGAGATTCTTGAAATCAGAAGCAATGTGACAGCTCCAGAAATACGGCATTCAGATTATAAATTACAAGGGAAGTAATGGAAGTTTCTGGCATTCCCTAGATGAAATCATTTAGAATGAGAAGTGGGAAGTTCCTGGCATTTCCTAGATGAAAACATTTAGAATGAGAAGTGAGGACCCGATAATGTCTAACATTTAATGTTCTTTGAGAAAAAAGAACAAATAATGAGACCAAGGAATAGATGACATAAATACTGGAGCAAAATACGGAGAGGTGGTATAATGAAAGCCAAGGGCAGAAAGTATCTCTAGTAAAAGGAAGTCCTCAGCTCTATCCAATGCTACTAAATCATAGAAATGGTGAGTCCTGAAAGAAAAACATGTTCAATATTTATACCATTTTTATATTACACTATTGCACATTATTTGCAAACTACAGAAGACGAAAAAGAAGAAAATAAAAAACACTTGTAATCCCATAACTCTGCGATAACCCCAAATAACTTGATACTTAGCCTCCTGGTATTTTTTTGGCATAAGCATCCCTGATATTTTAAACACCACAATCATAGCAATATGGTTCTTCTTTATTTTTTCTTAAAAATAACATGTTGCTATAGCTATATTTGGTATAAAATTTAGTCAGTCATTGAAAGCCTCTTATAATCTGCTTTAGACACAGCAGATATGAAGACACAAATACCAATAATGTGCAAATTGATAAAGGATGAGTAAAATAATAAAATAATAAAAATGTATGAATAAATTAATGAAAAAACAAGCCAGGTGCGGTGGCTCATGCCTGTAATCCTAGCACTCTGGGAGGCTGAGGCGGGTGGATTACTCAAGGTCAGGAGTTCAAAGCCAGCCTGAGCAAGAGCGAGACCCCGTCTCTACTAAAAATAGAAAGAAATTAATTGGCCAACTAAAAATATATAGAAAAAAAATTAGCCAGGCATGGTGGCACATGCCTGTTGCCCCAGCTACTCAGGAGGCTGAGGCAGAAGGATTGCTTGAGCACCCAGGAGTTTGAGGTTGTTGTGAGCTAGGCTGATGCCACGGCAGTCTAGCCAGGGCAACAGAGTAAGACTCTTGTCTCAAAAAATAAATAAATAAATAAATAATAGAAAAATAAGTGATTAACTCAGGAAAAAAAAACATCATAGAGGGAGAAGTACCCTTCTGAGATCATCAGGAGAATTGACTCCATTTGTCTTTGCAACAATCCTATGAAAGAAGCATAATTACTGCCCTAATTTTATAGATAAGAAAACTGAGGCATAGATGATTAATAACTTGTCTGAAGTCATACAGCTCATATGTGATATGGCCAGGATTTAAACCAAGAAAATTTGATGCTCTTCATTACCGTGTGATGCTGCTTCCTATCAGGTGTAGGACTTTATTTAGAAGAAGGTAGGCACAAAGTGAGGGAGATAAAAGTCCACCTCTATTCAAGGAAGAGCCAGTTGTTTTCCATAGCAGTAGTAGAGGGTCAGTGTAAAATAATGGAAGAGATAAGACTAGAAGAACAGATTGCAGGTAGATTCTAAAAGTATTTATGCCATGTTAAGGAATGTGGGCCTTACCCTGGAGGCAATAGAGAGCCACTGAATGATTTTAAGCAAGAAGAAGACGTGGATTCTTTGTGAGCATTCCAATTCCAAATATTGGCATCACCAATTTTAAAATTATAATGTGTCAGAAATCATTTGTTAACTTTATCTTCACATCATTAAACTTTAACTTGTTTTTAGAGGGATAAAGGTATCAACAAGAACATTAACAGTAATATTGATAGCAGCTTAGATGGAACAAGAAATCTGATCCTCACTCCAAGGCGAAGTTGGGAAAATGTTAGGATGTGTACCATAAACCTTTGTCTTGGTATAGATGGCTTCAGAGCCTTTGTGACCAGTTGGAAGGACCATCTTCTTTCTGTTCCTTGCATTGCCCAGGTAGCCTTGGACATACTATGGAAACTTAAGAAGTTGCAGGCCAATGAGACATCATCTTTAAATGTTAAGTGGATAAAGATGAATAAGTGAAAGAATGCAAATATACTATTGGAGGGGATAGCTCTAATTCGGGTATATAATTTCTGGTACATTGCTACAAAGTCATTTTTTACTGCTTTATGACTACAACAAAGATAATGTAGTCTTTAACTTCATCTCCGCTTCTTGAAGAATACATGATAATTTTATTAAAGAATATAGAATTTCAAATCGGGAATATAATTTATATTATATGTCAGTCCAGATCTATAAAATATTGTTTATCCACTTAGGAATCTGTCTTTCAGTTTTTCAGGGTGTTAGATATCATATAGAGCAAATGTTTTAGAGATATGAACACAGTCTTACCTTTTTTAATTGATATTTTCAGTTTTCCCGAATTATTTTCAGGAAAACCTTTTCATAGAGTTACTAAGTATTCAAAAAACTGAGTTGAAGTTTTAGATCTTGATTTTTCTTTTCTCTTTTCAGGTGGGAGTGTCAAAGAAAACCAAAATGAACAAAAGAGGTAAAAAAATAAAAAGGCATGAAGTGTAGAGCTGAATCATTTTCAGAGTACTGGTAATAGGATTTGTTCATGCTCTATTTTAGCAGATGAACATAGAAGACACAGACCATGTTTTCTTATTTGGCAAATTAGACCATTTCCTTTCTTAGTTAACTGTAAACAACCAGTCAGATTTCATGAGCTTCCTTTTATTTTGCAGCTGAAATTTGTGGAGCTGTGGACTCTGCTATTCTGCTTCCTAGAGACCAAAGGTAATTACTCATAGTTTGCCAAAATCCAGTCTCACAGCAGAATATTAAATTACGGTGAATAAATATGCCCCCACACTTAGTAAATTTAAGCAGCAGAACAAATAAAAAGGGGAAGAAGTTTTGCTCTGTTGGATAGATTAAAAGCTAGCATTGAGGCTTGAATTCTAGGGCTGAGCTCCGCTGCTCCCTTCTTGTCTGTTTATGAGAAACTCTGTTTAAGCTGGAAAGGCCTAGGCAAAAATTTCACCTTCTCTCTTCACTTAGTCCCTCCTCTGCACCTCTTTGTCCAACACACCATCCCCACACACTCCCGCTCCCATAACCAGCTCCCTCTTTTGAATCCAATTCACATAATGGTAAAAGTGAGTTGACATTGGGGGATGATGTCTGGAATAAACAAAGCTTATCGCCAAGGAACAAATTTCTAATAATGAACTTTAGGCAATGTAACATCTGCATCAACACACTGTTTTGAGGCAGATGAGTGTAGGAGGTTCTCCCAGGTCTCACTGAATGCTAATTATGCAGCATGTCTTTGCTCTTTAGAATAAAATCACTGTAGCTGGACATCCTGAACTTGAATTTCGGATTCACTGTATATACACACTCTGACGCAGCTATGAAAATGGTACAGTACTTCATCTCTCTGGCTTTAGTTTGCTCATCTCTACAGCTGCAATGACAGTGATAATAGGTACTTCATAAGATCGATGGGAGAATCAAAAGAACTACTATATATAAAATGCTTAAAACTATCTGGGCCACAGCAAACAATAATTTTTTAGCTGTTATTTATTTATTTCTATATTTTCTCAGATTTTTCTAAAGGAAAAAGATAAATTCTTGACATAATTTTGCTATCAATTCCCAAAGATCTTTATTGTTCATATTAAGAATATACATTAAGTTTGCATTTATGATATTAATATGTGGGTTCAAATATTTATAATTCTCTCTACCAAACTTATACAGTTTTTACTGAGCTCCCCATCTTACAAAGATTGTGGTAGAGGTAGGAGAGATGCTGTGTCATGATATAATAGAAAAATGCCAGGACTTACAAGGCTTTACTTCAAATCCTGGGTCTGCCACTTAGAATCTAGGCAGTTTATTAATTATCTCTGAATCTTAACTTAGTCCTCTGTGAGTTGGAGGTAGCAATTACCGATGGTGTTGGTCCACGGTGGTATGTGGAAGATAACATTTATGCATATTAACCTTATAGCATATTAAAGAAAGAAGAAACAAGGGCTTATGGAGGTATATAGATTCAAACCATGGTAAGAAGTATATCTCCATTTCTACTCCTGTCAATTTTCCTACCAAGTGATCCATTAAGTGTTTGGCAGTCTATTCAGGCAAACTTCCATAAACTGGGTGGATTATAAACAATAGTAATTTATCCCTCAAGGTTCTAGAGGCTGGAAAAGTCCAAATTCAAGGCACCAACAGATTCAGTGTATAGTGAGTGCCTGCTTCCTAGATATTGTCTACTATAACCTCATGTGGTGGAAGTGAGTGGGGAGCTCTCTGGGGCCTCTCTGTAAGGGCATTAATCTCATTCATGAGGATTGTGCACTTATAACATAATCACCTCCCAAAGATACCACTTCCTGATGTAGTCACCTTAGACGTGAGGATTTCATACATGAATTTGGGGGAGACACAAACATTCACACTATAGCAGTGTTGATCTGGGCTGAGTGGGCACTGCTGTCATTATGGCCTTGGGAAGACGAATCAGCTAATGTGCAGCATTGGCTAAATCTTTACCTGCTTGTTTCTCCCTTGGCTTTGAAAGCATTTCTTGTTTTCCTGCTACTTTATTGACCATGCTTTCTCAGGTTAATTTTTATGGACTTATTGTTTTTTAACTCCCTCATTTAAAACTCCAAATTGTTCAGTGTTCTTTCATTGTTCCAGTGTTATTCATACTCGGCATTTGCCTTGGATGATCTCTATGCTTCAACTACCATTTGTAAGCAGTTTACTTCCCAAACACACCTATCTCCAGTCCAGCGTTCTCTGCTGTACTTTGGACTACCAACTACTTGCTGTAAACCTCCATGAAATATCCTATACTCATCTGACACTCAACAGTCCAGTACTGAACTTAATGCCAACCTTAAGTGAAGAAGGATTTTTTTTGCACTTTACCTTAGAAAATGGCATTGCTGTCAACCCAGTCATTCAAGCCAGAAACCAAAAAGTCATCTTAGGAAAGTGCTTGTATGTAACCTCCGTTGCCACCTCTTATATATTCTTCCTTAATATTTCTCACATGTCTTCCATCCACTACTCTATTTCAATTTAGCCCCTCTTGGCTTCTTGACTGAATGAGTATAATATCCATAAAGTGATCTCCCTACATTTAATATCCTCATCCTTAAGCCTTTCCTCATACTATGACCAGTAATCTCTCCTAAGGCACAACTGAACTTGTCTTTCTACTTAAAAACTGTAATGCCCTTTCAAGCTTCAAGGTAAAATTTTAAATATATAGGCTAGTGCACGGGTATTTCACACCCTGGCCTTGCCTTTTTGTCTATCACTGGAATGTGTGTGCAGAATCCACATTTATCACCCTGAAGTCACAAGACAGTTTCTGACAAGAGACATCAAGAATAGCACTTGGATTCGGGCAGTGCGACGAATTGTATTTAGGACACTCTCTATTGCAACAAATTACTTCCAGAGACAAAGGAATAAGGTAGAACTGGCTTCTCAACATTTGAGTCATTGGCCATGCATCCAGGAAATTCAGTGACACGTTTTATAAATAATGTCAGTTGAAATCCATAAGCTAGTATGCACTGGGTGGAGCAGAAGTGTACCTGGGTCAATTAGTGGTGACTTTCTCAGACCTTAAACACACTGGGTGTAAAAATAATACATTAAGGGACTATGTATACCTGGTGCTTATTACAAGGATGAGCACATACTAGCACTCATTAAACATCATTTAGAGAATAAAAGAAAAAGCAACAAGGGAGGACATATGAAGAAAGGAAAAGAAAAAAATGACCAGAAATTTTAGAAATTTTTTATTGAGGAAGAATTTGCCTACAGCAGTGTCTCCTTATGTACAGTTTCACCTTGCTTGGTTTCAGCTACCTGTGGTCAACCACGGTCCATAAATATTAAGCAGAAAATTCCAGAAATAAATAATTCATAAGTTTAAAAATGTGTGCCATTCTGAGTAGTGTGATGAAAACTTGTGCCATATTGCTCCATCCGGGAATTGGTTCCAAGACCACCCTTGGATACCAATAGCTGAGGATGCTGAAATCTCTTATATAAAATGGTGTAGTATTTGCATACGACTAACACACATTCTACCACATACTTTAAATCTCCTCTAGATTACTTATAATATAATGTCATGTAAATAGTTATTATACCTTATTGGATTTTTATTTGTTTTATTTCTTAATGTTGTATTCTTATTTTTAAAAATATTTTTGATCTGTGGTTGGTTGAATCCACTGATACAGAAACCACAGATACAGAGGGTTGACTGTAGTAGCCTAACACTATGTCACAATGCTTATGTCAGTCACCTTGTTTCATCTCGTCATGTAGGCATTTTATCATCTCTCGTCCTCACAAGAAGAAGGGTGAGTATAGTAAATTTTGAGAGAGAGAGATAGAGAGCATATTTGTATAAATTTTACTACAGTATATTGTTGTAATTGTTCTATTTTAGTAACAGTTTTTGTTAATCTCTTCATTTGCCCAATTTATAAATTAATCTTTATCATAAGTGTGTATGTATAGTCTTATGTCACTTAAAGATGGAGATATATTCTGATGAATGTGTCATTAGGTAATTTTTTCATTGTATAAACATCATAGAGTGTACTTATAACAACTTAGATGCCTGTTTTTGAGCCTCTCATAAAGGAAATCATGCAACGTATACATTTTTATGTCTGGCTTCTTTTGTTCATTGTAATATTTTAAGGATTCACCCATAAGTTTGAAAGTTTCAATAGTAAGTTGTATTTTATCACTGAGTAAGATTTCACTGGAAGGATATAAATATACCAAAACTTGTGTATACATTCCCCTGTTGGTGGACATTTCCACTCCCCTACCACTCTACCACCCTACCACCCAGTTTTTTATTATTATGAATAAAGCTATTGTGAAAAGTATTGGCAACACTTGGAATTAAAAGTGTTTATAATTTAAGCCATCCTAATGAGTTTTAATTTGTGGTTTTATTGTGAATTGTCCTGATTACTAGTAATAGAGAACATTTTTTCTTATGCTTATTATCCATTATATAACTTCTTCTTTTAAATGTCTATTCAAATCTTTTACCTATTGTTATTGAGTTATTGTCACTTTACTAGTGAATTATAGTGAGACAATTTATATATATAATTTCATAAAATGAGTATTTATAATACATACATATGTAAATATATGTCATATTTTTCCTAAGTCTGTGGCTTGCATTTTTTATTTTCTTAACAGTGTATTTTGAAGAGAAGAAATTTTTCATTTTGATGAAGTCCAATTTATTATATTTTGGCTACTGTCTTTTTTGTTCTAAGAAATACTTACCTACCCCAAGATCATGAATACATTCTCTTATTAACACTAAATTAATTTCTGTGTATGTATGAGTTAGAGTTATATATGACTTACAGTTAAATATGACTTTGGGTTCAGTATTTTCCATGTAAATATTCAGTTGTTCAAAATAATTTGTTGAAAATTTTCTTTTCCCCATGGAAATGCTTTCTTACTTTGTCAAAATCCATTGACCGTATAAGTGCTTGTATATTTCTGGACTCTCTATTCGGTTCTATCGATCTACTTATGGATCTTTGCACTATATAACACCATATTAATTGCTGTAGCTTAATAGTAACTTGTTACATTAAGTAGTATAAATCTGCTCACTTTGTTCTTTCAAGGCTATTTTGACCATTTGGTGTACTTTGCATTTAATAGTTTCATATATTTTAGAATCAGCCTGTTTCTACCAGGAAAAGAAAGAAAGGAAGGAAGAAAAAGAGAAAGAAAAGAAAGAAAGAGGAAAGAAAAAAAAAAGAAGAAGGAAGGAGGGAAAGAAGAAGGGAGGAGGAAAGGAAGCAGACAGGTAAATAGACTTGTTAGCATTTGCTAAGATTTTGATTGGGATTGATCAGTTTTGGTGGACTTGACATCTTAATGCTAAATCATTGAATAAATTGGTATATTTCTCAATTTATTTAATTTTTCTTTAGTTCAACAGTGGTTTGTAGTTTTTCAGTGTAAAGGTTTTAAACTTTTTTAATTAAATATATTCCCATTTTTCATGGTATAATGAATGATGGCAGTTTCTAAATTGCATCATCTTACTGTTGCTGGTTTAGAAAAATTAAACTGATTTTTATATGTAGTCCTAAATTATAACCTGGATATTTTGCTTAACAATTCTATCATTTCTTTTCTTCTTTTTTTTTTTTTTTGTTTTTTCCTTTTTGGTAGATCATTTTTTAAATTCACTATGAACATAGTGAATCTATGAAAAAATACCTTGTAACTTTTCCTTTTCAATATTTACTATTTTTACTTCTTTTATTTGCCTTATTGCAGTGGTTAGTAATTACAGCACAGTGTTTTTACAAGAGGTGAGAAAAAAGTTTAGCTGGTTCCCATGTAAAGGAAAGCATTTTAATCTTTATGATGCTAACTACAATTTTTTCATAGAAAACCTTTATCAGATTGAAGAATTTCCCTTCTATCCTATTTTATTGAGAATTTTTATCATGAGTAGGTATAAAATTTGATCATGCTTCACTCAGAATGGTGCTAATAGAGCAAAGAAACAACTTATTTATAACATAATACTTTCATGTATATCACCTATGAGCACAAATATTTCAAGAATCTACATAGTTCTAAATGAATGCGTGAAAGTAGAATATTAAATTCTTTAGAGTGGGTGCCTATGGTGCAGAGGAGAATATTGACATTCTCCTCTCTGTTGATAAAGGACAAAGGGAAAAGTAGATGTTTACATGGACTTACGATGATACTGTGTCATGTGCTAAGAAATGTGATTAATTTAATGTTGTGCACCTGAAGTCAAAAATAAAAAATAAGAAAACACAGTATGTATTGTAAAAATGAAATTTTTATGTTCTATGAAAACATTATTGATATTCCTATGTTTGAAAATAATAATAAATCACTGCCTTTAATAAAAATATTGATTAAATACCTTTTTTGCATCTATTGAAATGATCATATGATTTTTAAAATATTTCATAGAATTCACCATTGAAACCATTAGGGTCTAAAGTTTTATTTGAGGGATGGTTTTAAATTATGAATTGAAATTGAAACTTCTTAGTGGTGATAGGGCTATTCAGGATCTCTATTTGTTGTTGGATTAGTTTTGGTAACTTATGTCTTTCTTGAAGTTAGTCCATTTCATCTGAGTTGTTAAATTTATTGACATAAAATTATTAATATAATAATATCCTCTTATTACTCTTTGAAAGCCTGTAGAATCTATCGTAATTGTTCCTCCTTATTCCTCATATTGGCAATTTATATTTTCTCTCGATGTATTTTTTTGTTGTTTATTGTAGCTACAGTTTTATTATGTTTCTCTTTTTCAAAAATCAATTTAGTTTCATTGATTTTCTCTATTTTCTGTTTTCTATTTTGTATTTTTTTTTTGCTTATTTTTATTACTTTCTCTTCTGCTAATTTGAGTTTAATTTGATCTTCTTCTCCTTTCTTTTTCGTTGTTGTTATTAATTCAGGATATTATGGGGGTACAAATATTTTGGTTATATGAAATGTGTTTGCTTCGCCCAAGCCAGGGCTATAAGCATGCCCTCCCCCCATACAGTGTGCCCTATTTCCATTAGCTGTGGGTTTGCCCCCCAACCCCCTCCGCCCCCCTATCTGACCAGCACCCAGTGAGTATTACTACCATGTGAGCACATTAGTGTTGATCAATTAGTATCAATTTGATGGCGAGTACATGTGGTACATGTTTTTCCATCCTTGTGATACCTCACTTCAAAGGATGGGCTCAATCTCTATCCAGGATAATATAAGAGGTGCTAGACCACCATTGTTTTTTGTGGTTGAGTAATATTCCATGGCACACATATACCACATTTTACTAATCCACTCATGTATTGATGGGCATTTGGGTTGTTTCCACATCTTTGCAATTGTAAGTTGTGCTGCCATAAACATTTGAGTGCAGATATCTTTATTATAGAATGTCTTTTTTTCCTTTGGATAGATGCCTAGTAGTGGGATTGCTGGATCAAATGGTGTTTCTAGCTCTTTGAGGTATCTCCAAATTACTTTCCACAGGGGTTGTACTGATTTGCAGTCCCACCAACAGTGTAAGAGTATTCCAATCTCTGCACATCCCTGCCAGCATTTGTTATTTTGGGAATTTTTGATAGAGGCCATTCTCACTGCAGTTAGGTGATATCTCGTTGTAGTTTTGATTTGCATTTCCCTAATGATTAGACATGTTGAGTACTTTTTTATATGTTTGCTGGCCATTTGTCTTCTTTTGAAAAGTTTATGTTTATGTTCTTTGCCCATTTATTGATAGGGTTGTTTGGTTTTTTTCTTCTCATTTCTTAAGGTGGAAACTTGGATAAAAGATTCTGGAACTTTCTTCTTTATAAAATCTATGCATTTTCTCTAAGAAACTGTGTAGAAACTCTCATACTCTACTCAATTATAATATGAAGGCTGTTTTCTTCCTAGAATTTAATTTATCAAGATTTCTTTACAAATGCTGCTTTTTCTTATTCCCACAGAAAAGTATGATTTTATTTTTTTCTTGATTTTTCTTGTTTTTATCATGGGAAAAAAAGTCTTTCAGATCCTTCTACATCTTACCTGGTAGTAGAAGTCTATTTAATGGCTCTTTAAAGTACATGTTCTGAACATACTGTGGTTCTGCTAATATCTAGTTTATTAAACATTCATATATTCTTAGCATCTTTTCTAATTTTCCTAATTTACTCCTAAATAAAATCCTGGTATATTAATTCTGAGTAATCTCATTTAAAAAATCACTTTAACATACAAAATGATATTAGAGGTTTAGTCTTTCCAGGCAATAAAACAACCAGTTACCACTTTAATTCTTTTTTCTAAAAGATTTGCTAATTTGTTAACATGGTAAGTTTTCACAGAGTATGTTTTTCACATTTTTGTACTTCTGCTTTAAATTTTTTTAAGGAATAAAATGTGCTACATAGTGATTGTTAAGCATAAAATATCTTTAAAAAATAAGCTAAAGAATGATGGAACATTTTATTCTATCATAAGACTCATTCATCAGATATTAAACTCTTTTAGGTAAAATTTTTTTGGTCTTTTCAATAAATGGCAGCTATTCTATTTTAGAACATGTATACTTCAATACTCAGAGAAATTGCCAGAGATCCCCAAAGAGTCACCTTTATCGTTATGGATTAATCATGTCAGATCACCCTACTGTGAGAAGCTATAGCCATACCCACTTGATGATTTTATTTCAATAGAATTCATTTTCTTCTTCTGACTGCCACACTACTCTCTGGTTGCATTAGAAAAAAGCATGGCTAAGAGACTCCCATTGTGAAGGGAAACCAGAAAAAAGCTCTGCTGCAAGGCAAGAGCTAATTCTCTGTTCTGTAGGGACTGATACTCATCTATCTTTCAATAAAAGCTAATGGTTCAATAGGCCCAATGCACTCAGCTAATCTAGAAAGAAGTTGATGCCTGAGAACTGGGATTCAATCATGGTTCATGCATAAATGTTATTACTACATAAAAATATACTTACATCTACTCGATATAAAATATGACTAATTTAAAAATATAGCTACAACTGGCAGTAGCCTTGTCGACATTACATAGGCATTTAAAAATGTGATCTTTTTTGGGTAAGGTGCTACTGAATCTCAGTTTGGATATTATAACAGTTGTTAATGTCTACTAATTAGAAAATATATAAATAAATCTCTAGCCTGGAAATCAGTCTTGCATTCCCAGGGTCCTTTAAAAGATTATAAAATTTAAGTTATGCCATTTAAAAATAACACAGTGACTTCTGTTTACTATTTAATATTCAGAAATTCTAATAAAAGAAAATAAGCTTTCCTATGAAAGGCATTCTTGATAAACATTTCCAAGGGTAAGAGCAATTTCCTTTTTATACGAGTAATGTGTTGGTTAAAGGCACAACCATGCTATGCATATCAAGTTCTACAAGCAGGTAGGAATTCATGAGCAGAGAAAGAAAGCAAGTGAGAAGAATCAGGGGCATAAAATTCTGAGATGATTAAAGTTCTTGTATAAGCAAGGAGCAGAGTAATTTTTGCAAGATTAACTGCACCATTTGGGAAGATAGTGTACCCTCACTGTGAATATTGGGGGATCAGTGCAAAAATTTAAAAGTTCCTTAAAATACCTTCTCTTCACTTTTCCTTAGATGGTTTATTGTAGTTAACACAAATAAATCAGATAAATGTTAAATTCCTTACAATTGCATGAAGATATAGAAGTCTGAAAGTGTGATTTTTATTTACCAAATGTCTATAAAATAGAAATCATGTGCCACTGTTTCTATCATTTCAGCCACAACATTATCAACTTTGAATTTTATTTGGGATTTTGTTATGCATCGAAAGGCAGAAAATTAACTTGTAAATGTGGTGCGATGTCCTTATGATGTGTTAAATGCAATGAGGTTGATGCATACATATGTGGGATTTTATGTAAAGCACATGTGTTCAATAGATGTTTATTCACTTGATAGCCTACTCGCAGGTGTTTGAGTACTCTTTAGCATTGGTCGTTATATACGTTTAATTTTTAATGGTTTACTTATGCTGAAACTATTTTAGTGTTGTTCTAAACAAGAAGAAAGTGTACTATTATGGGTTATTTCTTCTTAATATAATAATCATATTAATCCATAAGAGTTTTATTCCATATTCAACACCCATTATGACAGCTCTCTACTAGGACTTCAGTTTGACAATCAGAAAAATGGTGAGTGTGCCTTACATGATCTCCTACACCTTTTCTACTGCTAATACTCTATGGTTGTGTGTTTGTAGATGTGGCTTATTACAAAGGGTAGAAATAGGCATAAAATCCTGTGCAAAGGATTTTAGATTGTTGTATTGTCTCTAGATACTTGTACCTTTGAGAGATTTAGGAGCATCAGGAACAATTGAGAGTCTTTTATTATTGAAAGTTAAAATGTGTTGTTTATTCTATGCAGAATTTAAACAATTAAATTTGACATTCTATACAAGTTTTATTCATCTGAAAAGGGGATATAAAAGCAGGGTGGTTTACAAAATGGTAGCTATGCTTGGAGGCCTATCTTTGTGAATCATAGAATGAAACTAAGCAACTTCACAAATTAATAATATCTAACATTTACTCAGAACTACATTTATTCCAAGAATTCTTCTAAATGCTCTAATGTATGAACTGATGTAATCTTTACAACAATTATGGAAGGTAGGTATTATTATTATTGTTATGCCCACTTTACAGATGACACAACTGGGCAATTAACTTGCACAAGGTACTAGTAAGTGGTCAAGCTGAGGATTCAACCCAGATATTCTTGCTACAGAGCCCACATTTAAAATTAATATATTGTAGTGTTTCTATGTAATAAGTAAATATTCAGTTGAACCCTTCCAACTATAGTTCCAAATCATTGATTTAAATTTTTTATCACAAAATTGGATAGCATGGATCATCTTAATGGTCTGTGGCAGCTGAGTCCTGCTTGAACAGTAGGTCTCCCAGATACAAGCATTCAGGCTCCTTTTTTTCCCAAACCCTTATTTATTTATGTATTTATTCAACTATTGACATCTACCATAGACCAGTATCTTAGTCTGTTTGAATTACTATTAAAAAAAAAGGAAAAAAGAAACATAGACTGGGGTGGCGTAAACAACTGATACTTATTTTCTCATAGTGCTGGAAGCTGGATGCCTGAGATCAGGTGCCAACATGGTCAGGTTCTGCTGAGGGCCCTCTTTCTGGCTCAAAGATGCTCCCTTCTTTCTATGTCCTCTCATAGCAGAGAAAGAAAGCTCTGTCTCTTTCTCTTCTTATGAGGGCTCTAATCACACGGGGGTGGGGGCTCTATTCTCATGACCTCATCTAAACCTAATTACCTCCCAAAAGCCTCACTTCCTAATGAATGCCATCATGTTAGGGAGTAGTCTCCGGTTTGGCAGTCTCATTCTGTGTTCTCAGTTCTTGGTGTGCTCATGGTTGAAGAATGATCAAACACACCAAAGTAAGGGAAGCACAAGGTGAAATTTATTGAAGAAGGGGAGGATAGGATTATAGAGCAAGAGCAAGATATATGTTTATAGAGCAAGAGCAAGATCCATACACCAAAAGTGATGACCAGACCCCTTGTTGTACCAAAAGAGACCTTGGTTATGGTCTGGGTCTTGTTTTATAGTGTCTGAATAGGGACCTCCCCATGGTTCAGAAGTCATCATGCAGCCACTTTGATGGAGAGTTGGGAGTTATGTGACCTGAGTCTTACCGTGCATGTGAATCTCCCATGAGCCTCTCTGAAAGCCCATTGGTGAGAGGGCTGAACCACAACATAGATTTAAACTAATAACATGATAATTAGCCTTAGAGTATCCTAAGTCACCTTCCAGACTCTATTGTGCCTAGGCCACTGAGCCCGTGGGCTAGAGAGTCCTCTGCATTCTTTTGCAGTTGGTGTGTTAAATTCTGATTAGTAAATTGGTAGGGCATTCCCTCTTCCCTCAAGTATGGCAATTGCTCAGGATAGGATTAAGGTGGGGCAGTACGAAGTTGGGGGTCTGGGGCTTGCCCTCATTCTTCTTCTCAGGTGAGGCAATTGCTCAAAGCAGCACCAAAGCAAGGCACCCACTTTAGTCCCTAGGAGACCCAGAATCCCTTTCTGTCTACCTAACAGTAGGGCTTCAATTCATGAATTTGAGGGGTCACAAAACATTTAGCCCATAACAACCAGACACAGTTATAGGCACTGTGGGTGCAATAGTGAACAAAGCAAACAAAAAGCCTTGTCCACATGGAAGTCAGTGGCTTATGGGGAAGATAGTAAGTAAGATAAATGAGTAAAATAAACAGACTATTAGATATTGGTAAGTGTTAAGGGAAATAAAAGGCAGAACGGATGCTAGGAAATACAGGGTGGGGAGGGGCATTATATCTTGAATAGGGTGGTCGCAAAGTCTTCTAAGACGTTTAGTTGACTCAATCTGAACAGGCTTTACCAGGAGAAGGGCCAATGCAAAGGACTTGAGAGAGAATAAAGCTGATCTGTTCAAGAAAACAACAAAGCAAGGTGGCTCAGTGTGGTATTATCACACATACACACACACACATACACACACACACATATGGATATATACTCCATGGTTCCTGGCTTGTTACAGTCTTGTAACATTGGGTGTGTAAGGCCTTAGGGACAGGCCTCAGGAAACAGAATCTCTCTGACTTTCTCCTGCCTTCCTTTCACCTGCCCCAAGGCAGAACCCTAATCACCTTCCCTCCTTTTTGATTGTGGGTCATAAGACTCTCATTCCAGAGAGAGTCCCGCCCCACACTCTGGAAGAAGGAATGCTGGCACATAATGAAGCTTCCATAAAAATCTGAGAGGACTGGGTCTGGGAGCTTCTGGAGAGCTGAGTATGTGGAGGTGGACAGGAAGATGAACAAGAACTCATCCACATGGTGGGATGGTGGTGCACCCCAACCATGGGGACAGAGCTCCTACACTCGAGCCCCTTCCAGACCTGGCCTTTGTGTCTCTTCCTCTGGTTGTTTGTGTACATCCTTTAAAATACTCTTTGTAAGGAATCATTAAATGTAAGTGAATGTCTCCTTCCGTTAGCCGCTCTAGCAAATTAATGTAACCCAAAGACGGGCTCATAGGAACCCCAATTTGAAGCCAGTTGGTCAGAAATTCCTGAGGCCCAAACCTGTGACTGGCCCCAACATGCAGCCCTCAACCTATGGATCTGACAGTATCTCCAGGTAGATAGTGTAGGAATTGAATTGGAGGACACCCAATTGGTGTTCTTTGCTGAATGGATTGCTTGTTTGTTGGTGAAGAAAAATCCCCCATATTTGGTCACAGGAGACTTCTGTGTTGATGATTGTTGTGGTCTGAGAGCAGAGGGAAAAACAGTTTGAGGAGTTTTTCTGAAACACTCAGCTAGGGTGGATTAGACAGAATTTGTAAGAAACGAGGCTAGAGAAGTAAAAGAAGGTCCTAGACCATGAAGGTCATGGCAATTCATAATATGGACCTTTATCCTGAGTGAAGTGAAAGCTATCGAAGGGCTTTGCACAGAGGAGTGATGTGATCTGACTTTCATTTTTACAGAATAATTCTGGCTGTTCTGCTGAAAATAAACTGAAGAGGCAAACAAGAGCTGAAGCAGAGAGACCAGTTAGGAGGCTAACCTGTCAAATTATTAAAAGAGATTAGGCAAATGGGTGCTAATCATGCCTCATATGAATTGATCAAATGCTTTATTTGCTGCACAGAGAAAATTTGAATGTGATTTTAATGCTAATTTTGGAAGGCTTCCAAGAAAGTTGGCTTAGTGCACAATGCATTAATCTTTTCAAACTCTTTGAAACACAACCTCAAATTAGATGTTAACCACATATATACTGAAACTTTGGTGGCAAAGCCGTACTTAGAATTCTAAAGGTTGTCTGCTAGAGCATGTAAAATGTAGACCAAATGAAGTATTCTATGATTTAAAAATATTACCTATAATCCTAAATATGAAAAACAGTTTAAAAGGTAGGTGGGAATGTTCTGAAGAGCAGTACTAAATTCTCTAGCCTGGGGGCCAATAGTGGGAGATATTTGTGGACTCATTCTCATTCTCATTCTCTAGAAAAGGAAGGGGAGTGAGGCTGAGAAAGAGATTTTCTGAACACAAAATAGCTGTGATTTCTAACATAAAAGAAAAGGGGGCAGATTGTAGCAATAGCTGAATCAAAGGAAAGCAAAGGAACAATAGGTGGGAACATTTGGGGTCGACAAAGATATTCTGTTGAATTCTATAAATTCAATAGCAAAATCCTGGAAGCTACAGATATTCACATTGGATGAAACTCTTTCCAAGGTTGGTGTTCATCCCCATAAGCCTAGAAATGAAGCTCCCATCCTGAACTCACACCTCCAAACATGCCAATAGGAGATGGAATCCAATAAATGTGTAGGAAAAACTGATAAGAAGTTGGCTGCATACTGCCCTATCCCCCTTAGTACCCACTCCTGCAAACAGCTGAATAAGCTTAACAGATTCACAAAGGATAAAATCATCAATAACACTGAACCTCTATGATAAGGAAGTGATAAGATGGAATGGAAAGAGGAAGGGAAATCAAAGAGAATCTGTGCACAGTATTTGGGAGCAATTATTGATGTCAGTAGAACTGTCTATATTAAAGTCAAGATTAAAAATACTTGCAGTATTGATAAGCAAGTTTTTCAAGAAAATGAAAGAAGATATAGGTGTGTAAAAATCATAGATAAGTCAGTTTTAGGAATTTTAGAAAAGAATTACTTTATCGTCTCAGGCAAATTAAAGATAAGATCCAAAATATCAAATAACTTATCAATTGGAAAAGGACTTACAAGAACTAATAAATTAAAATTGATAATTTAAAAAATACATTGAAATGAGCAAAATATACTCTTAGTGTTTATGCAATGTCATGTCAGACACATCTGAGGAGTACAAATAGAACACTGAAGAAAGGGGAAAAGAATGTTGTCAATGAAAAACTTGCACTGGACAAAGTTCAACAGGTAAGGAAGACTTTATTCAAGGCTATTGCAGCAGAAAATAAAAACCAGAATGCAGTCCAAAGTCAACTCTGCTGAAAAAGAAGCAAGAGAGTGTTTAAGTGCTGGAGTATGGGGGACCATAGGCCATCTGTATGTGCTAATTGTCCTAACCCAAAGAAAAAGTAAACTTTCGCATATCTTCATGACAGGAGATAGTTGCACATCTTGGGCAAGGCAAGCTAGGCTCCTACATTCTTACAGAGACTGGAAGATAGGGGTGCTATTTCCTTTGATGATTACATTTCCAAAGGAAACTTCTCATATCCTTCAGAAAGATTGGGTTGTAAAACAGGCAAAAAGATTTTTAAAAGATTTAAATTTCAAAGGAGCACAGAAAAAAATTTTTT
>CAUYRT010000208.1:0-44910 GCA_963574885.1 Lepilemur ruficaudatus
GCCACCATGCCCGGCTCATTTTTTCTATATATATCTTTAGTTGGCCAATTAATTTCTTTCTTTCTATTTATAGTAGAGACGGGGTCTCACTCTTGCTCAGGCTGGTTTTGAACTCCTGACCTTGAGCGATCCGCCCGCCTCAGCCGCCCAGAGTGCTAGGATTACAGGCGTGAGCCACCGCGCCCCGGCTGCCTGTTTTCTTTAAAGACAATCACACACGTGCATGTTTACATCGGCGAAGGGCCTTCCCGTCGCCCCTCCCGCGCTGCGCAGCGCTGACGCTCGGGACACTTTGGTCGTCAGAGAGGGAGCCCCGGGAGCGCCTCACCACAGGCCTGGGCGGGGGCTGAGGGGTCATAGGGCTGCACCCACGCGTCACTGTCGTCCTCTTCGGGGACGCGCGTCCCTCCAGCTGGCAACGGGCAGATGGTCAGGGGCTCCGGGGGCTCGCCGCCGTCGGGGGCTCCGGGACTGAAGTAGGCACGGAGCGCGTCCGGGAAGGCGTCGGTGCAGGTGAAGATGTGCGAGCCGTCGGTCGCGTTGAAGAAGCGCAGCTTGCCCGCGTCGCAGTCCAGCAGCACGCCCACTCGCCGGGGCGGCACGCGCGGCGCGAGCGCGACGCGGCGCGGGGCCAGCGCGAAGTACTCGCCGCGGTTCCGCAGCCCCATCACCCAGTAGCCGGCGGCCGGGCTCAGGCGCGCCAGCCCCGCGGCCAGGCAGGCGCCCAGGAGCCAGCGGCTGCGGCGGCCCACGCGCACCTCCCAGTAGTGGCAGCCGGCGGAGAAGCGCTCGCGGCTCAGCACGCACGTCTGCTCCGAGAACCGCCGCGGGTCGCCGGGCGCGGGGCCCTGCGCCACCGCGCGGGAGGACACGCTCAGGCCGTCCTGCGAGACCTCCAGGCTGGGGTGCGCCGAGGCCTGATCCAGAGTCAAGTCCACTGCAGAGACACGGGGTTAGTGCCCGCCCAGGGCGGTTCTGGGCCCCGTCTGTCCCCTTCCCCTGAGAGGCAAGCCGCTAGTTTCTCTCGGTGGACCGATGGGCAACATCGTCCCCGCTGTCCCCACCCTTGCTACCCGCCTCTCCAGGACTGAAGTGGCATGCAAGTTACTCCTGAGCATTTGACAGTGGCAGGAGGAATCCTATCCTTTCCTGAACTGGAAGGTCCCTGAATTCCACACTGGTGCCACAGAGACCAGAGATGACACGCCAGGTCAGTTCACTGATGGAGCCAAGGCCGGGTCAGGGGAAGGCGCTATGGGCTGGTTCTAGTCCCTGCCGGCCCACCGCCCTGTGTGACCTTGATATCATCAGATGAGCTCTAGGTTTTACAGCAATTTTTGGATTTTAAAAGGGCCTTTGAGATCATCTGGTCCAGTACCCTATACTCGACCCTATCCCCCAAAACACCCCATGTGACAGATGGGGACCTAGAGGATCCTTTCTGTCAGAGGTCTGAGCAGTTCCTTACAGACTCTGCATTCTCTCCTGCAAACAGGGCCAAGAGCAGCCTTCCTGCCAGATGCAAACAAATCTAGTAACACCCAGAAAGCTGTGTGTTTGGGAGCACGTGTATGTGTGTGCACACAAGCATGTATGCCTGTGTATGTGTGCACATGCAGGCACATGTGTTATGTGTGTGCAAGTGTGCATGTGTGTCTGTGTATGCAGGCCCCAAACTTCACTCCTGGAAAGATCCTTCCTCTAATCTCAGTTGTCTCCACCTCCCTTCTGTTTAAGATCCAGCCAATGCAAGCCACAAATCAGTTTCTCAGCTTCAGTTACCTGCATATTTTTGGGCTGCTCTCCACTCTGAAACCAAACAGAGACAGAAAAGAGGCTCAGAAATCCAAGTCAGTAACTGCAGAACCTCGAGAGGGGCTCAAGATGCATGAGGGATGCCTGCAAATCGAATTACCCCATTCCCACCGTGACAGCTGGTTTGGATCCAGACTGGGTCCCCCATGGTATTTTCCTGACAATCTGGGACTGTGCAGGGCTGGTGTCAGCGCTAGGTTATACCAGAGCTATGTGCACACTGATTTTGTGTTGGAAAAAGCAGGAGAAGGGAGCCTGTGGGTAGAGAAAGTATATTTCAGCATCCTAGATGCCCTGAGGGATGGAAATGAAGCCTCAGCCCCTCACTGGCCAGGCTCAGTCCCCAGGAGCCCCAGCGGAGTCTTGTCCCAAGATGCCCTCTAGATTGCCTGTCTTACATCAACAGGCCTCCTTTCTTACTGTGAGCCATTCTCAGTGGATTTCTGTTTTGTTTTATTTTGTTCTGTTTTGCAACAAAGAGATCACTGAGTCACAAAATAGCGAAAGCAATACGAGATATTCCCAGAGCTAGGTAAATTTATAGGAGGGATTTTCAACCCTGGTTTTGCATCAGGATCACCAGTGGAACTTGGAAAACATATACCTCTTGTATAGAATAACTCAATTCTATTAAGATATTGACTCTCCTCAGATTTGTAAGTTCAAAGCCATCCAGGCAAAACTTCTTTTGGATTTAAGGAGCTTCATAAATTTATCCTAAAATTTATATTTTAAAAAGGTCTATTAACTTTAAAAAGGAAATGGAAATGGGGAAGGAGAACTTATACTTTCAGACACTATAAAATGGAATATGCACCAAAGGGGGTCACCCACATAATGGGAGGTCAGGGGGTGCAATAAATGGCATTGGAAAGACTGACTCACTACATGGAGAAAAATCATTGGATTCTCACCCCACACCACATAAAATGGCAAGTTCTAATGGGTCAAAAACCTACACATAACACATATAAAGTTAATAAAGTGTAAGAGAATATGTTTGTGACCCATGTGTGAGGAAGTTCTTCTTCAACAAAACTTCAAAAACATAAACCATAAGGTAAAATTTTGATGAATTAGATTTTATAAAAATCAATGATTTCAGGCCAGGCGCGGTGGCTCACGCCTGTAATCCTAGCACTCTGGGAGGCCAAGGCGGGAGGATCGCTCAAGGTCAGGAATTCGAGACCAGCCTGAGCAAGAGCAAGACCCTGTCTCCACTAAAAAATAGAAAGAAATTAGTTGGCCAACTAAAAATATATACAAAAAAAAAAAATTAGCCGGGCATGGTGGCGCATGCCTGTAGTCCCAGCTACTCGGGAGGCTGAGGCAGGAGGATCGCTTGAGCCCAGGAGTTTGAGGTTGCTGTGAGCTAGGATGATGCCACGGCATTCACTCGAGCCCGGCCAACAGAGTGAGACTCTATCTCAAAAAAAAAAAAAAAATCAATGATTTCTTTTCAATAAAGGGAACCATGGACAAAGCTAGTAGCAGATGACAGACTAGAGAGAATAATTCTATGTGTATATAGTCCTATTAATTGATAAGAAAAGACAGAAATCCCAGAAGAAAAATGGGCAAAGGCTATAAACTGGCAATTTTCAAAGGAGGTAGTCTCCAAAGTCGACCAGCATACAGAGATGTGAGGCATCACTGTCCCTGCTGACTGGCAAGCTTAGAAGGCTGGCTCACACCGATGCGGGTCGCAGAGCCTCCACGCAGGGCGATGGCAGGATGATGGCACTGCCTCCGGGGATCCCTCTCTCCCACTCGGTGCATATACCTCCCTTGGGTCAGCAATCCCTGTCCTGTGTATATGTCCCAGAGAAATCTCCACAGAAGGCAATAAAGTAACCCGTTGGGGCTATTCACTCAGTGTTGTGTGTGGTGGTCTGGAGGTAGAGGCAGCCTGTACCCCAGGAGGGTGGCTGAATATAAGGGAGCACTCTGCAGCTAGGAGGAACAGACCAAACGCACACAGGTAGCAGAGGTGGAAATTATAACACAGTGATGCATGAGAAAAGCAAGGAACAGCACAGGACTGTAAACTCATTTACATGAACTATAATACAGGTGCACAAAATACATATTCACATTTTGCAAGGATACATACAAAATATACACATTACGCTGCTTTATGGATGGAATGGAGGGAGGTATGGGAGAAATATTTACATGTACAGTAACATACCCACCCGCACCCGCTGTCAGAGTCTCTGAGGGTGGGCACCAGGAGTCTAGGCGACTCTGATGTGCGACCAGGATTGAAACCAGTGGTTTGCAGGGTGCTTAGGCCTCAGGACTACATAAAAGTGAAACTCGAGTATAACCTCTACCCAGTGACATAGATTAACACGTGCTGTGTGAGGCTTGCAATGAAACCAGAATGAAGTGTGGTTGGTTAATCAGAATGAGCTGGATTGGGTTTGCTGGAACGTATGAGGAACAGAGAGGAAAATGGGGCTTCACTCACCAGTCTGGCCTTCAGCCCTTCTCCAGTCTGACGCAGCCAAGGGAAAAGCAGGAATTAGAACAACAGGGCCCTGAGCTTCCCTGCTCACTCATCACAACTTGCACCCAGCCCTGTCCCCTCCCCTCTCTCCTGTCACCCACACAGCCAGCAGGGGGCCAGCCTGGGCAACTACCTGATTGGGAGATACATGGATAACCAGATGCAAAATTGCGGGTGAGAAGAGAGAGTTCTAAGAGGGGTCACTTACCAAGCTCCGTTTGAAGCTTCTCTGTGAACAGAGCACAGGGAGAAAACATCAGCCTTCAGTTGATTAACCACCTTCTCCAGGCAGTTAGGGCACCGGGAAGAGAGTCTTCAGTCTCAACCCACTGCTAACCCCAACTTCGTCCTCGCCTCTTCATGGCCTTTCCCTCCAACTTCCTTCCTTTGGGTTCCCTCTCCTCTCCTCTATACAGACCCTTCCCATAATTTCAACTGGCTGAGTCCTGCTGGGGAGAAAATTGAATGTGAAAAGTTACTCCCACTTTGGTGCAAATTATAGGTGCCACCCTTCCTAGTGGTTTTTGCATTAAAAAGAGAAGGATTTCCTAGGAAGATGAACCAGAGGGAGTAAACGTTTAATTGTTTAATTGTGGAATTTTAACTGTTTCAGCTCATTTGCAGGGGAGGAGCTGGCAGGGTCTGCCCAGCGGGCCTCAGGCAGACCTCCTTGACGGCTAGCCCAGGGAGGGCTGAGGCGGGAGGCTCAGAAGAATTACACAGTTGCCATCTGTCTCAGTCCAAAGGGAGCCTAAAACCACTGAACCTGTCCTCTCGCCACGTGCGCTGGCCTACAGGCAGTGCTGTGTTGCAGCACCCAGAACTTACCCAGCTCTGCTGTGAGTTTCCCTGGAGAAACAAAACAAAACAAACAAGAGTCAAACGTAGGCCGGGGGCGCAGGGGCTCACGCCTGTCATCCTAGCACTCGGGGAGGCTGAGGCGGGAGGATCGCTCAAGTTCAGGAGTTCAAAACCAGCCTGAGCAAGAGCGAGACCCCCTCTCTACTAAAATAGAAAGAAATTAATTGGCCAACTAAAAATATATACAAAAAATTAGCTGGGCATGGTGGCGCATGCCTGTAGTCCCAGCTACTCGGGAGGCTGAGGCAGAAGGATCGCTTGAGCCCAGGAGTTTGAGGTTACTGTGAGCTAGGTTGATGCCACGGCACTCTAGCCCGGGCAACAGAGTGAGACTCTGTCTCAAAAAAAAAAGGAGTCACATGTCTCAGGTTGGGGACTGAGTCAGACAGGACACATGGATTAACACGAAGTCCTCATTTCCCCGAAGTGCTCAGACTCCAGGGGCCCAGGCTGGGCTGCACGGGCGTGTCCAGGCAGAGGCCGGGGGAGTGCACGCCTCCCGCCCGCCCCGTCGCTGCCCTGCTCCCACGGGCCCTGGGGCTGAGCGCCCGTCTTGGTGGCCAGCGCCCGGCCTTCTGCTCGCCCTGGAGGTGAGCGCGGAACGCCCTCCCCACTGCTTACCTTGTGTCTTTGCAGCCTGCTGTTTCAGCTTTTCTGAAAGCAAGAAGGAAGGGGAGAAGACGGAGTCGGCGCCCCGCCTGC
Organism: Lepilemur ruficaudatus; assembly: GCA_963574885.1. NCBI lineage: Eukaryota > Metazoa > Chordata > Mammalia > Primates > Lepilemuridae > Lepilemur > Lepilemur ruficaudatus. The sequence goes on from CAUYRT010000208.1 coordinate 5,891, forward strand.
CTGTCTCTGGGTCCCATCCCTGCAGGGCGCTTCCTCAGGCCCCCCGGGTCCAGCTTCTGCCGGGTGCCCCCGTCTCCTCCCGAGCAAAGCCGGCGTTGGGAGGGGCCCCGGCGGTCCTACCTTGGGACCTGCGCTCCTTCTGCAGGAAGCACAGCGCCGGCGCGCCCAGGACGGCCAGGAGCAGCGGCAGCGCCGCCAGCGTCCCGAGGAAAGCTCTCTTCCAGGGGGATGCTCCGGGTAGAAATACGTCTGGAAAACGCCCCGCAGAGAGTTGTCTCTATTCAGGCGCCACCGAACACTCGGAGACAAGGTGACCCTGGACCCCGCGTGCCGGAAAACCTTCCGAGCGACCCCTGCCTGGTTGCGGGCCACACCTGAGGGCGCGCCGGAGCGCCCTGGGCCTCGCCTCGCGGGAGGGGCCGGCGAGGCGAGCGGGACGAGAGGGCGGCTGCGGGTGGCACCCACCCGGCGTGGGAGTTCTGGGACCACAGCCCCGACCGCGCTCCGCTGCCTCCCGCTCTTGCCCTGCCACCTAACTGACAACACAGCCACTCGCGCACTGACCCGCAGCTTCCCTTCGCCGCCAAGCGCAGTGCCTGGGCCGTGGCCAGAAGGTGAAGAGAGACGGCAAAAATGTAGAGTCACCCTTGTGGCAATTTAATAGAGTGATTTTGGCTCTGTTGAACCTAATTATTAAAAAATGGTTCTTTTGGGCCGGGTGCGGTGGCTCACGCCTGTAATCTCAGCATTCTGGGAGGCCGAGGTGGGAGGATCGCTCGAGGTCAGGAGTTCAAGACCAGCCTGAGCAAGAGCGAGACCCCGTCTCTACTAAAAAAAATAGAAAGAAATTAATTGGGCCAACTAAAATATATAGAAGAAATTAGCAGGGCGTGGTGGCGCATGCCTGTAGTCCCAGCTACTCTGGAGGCTGAGGCAGGAGGATTGCTTGAGCCCAGGAGTTTGAGGTTGCTGTGAGCTAGGCTGACGCCTCAGCACTCTAGCCCAGGCAACACAGTGAGACTCTGTCACAAAAAAAAAAAAAATGGTTCTTTTATCTCAGAGATTTTTTGAATATATATTTTTTCGTTTTTTATTGTGGTAAAGTGCACATAAAATTGAATTTACCATCTTTAAGTGCTTACCACTTAAAGTCATTCCTCCGCACACCATTTTTAAGTGTACAGTTCAGTGGCATTCAGTCCATGCACCAATATCCGCCTCCAGGACTTTCTCATCTTCCCAAACGGAAACTCTCTGTGCCCGTGATATAGTAATTCTCCAGTCCCTGCTCTGCCGCAGCCCCGGCCAGCCACTCTCATCTCTATGAATTTGACTACTTTAGGTACCTCATATAAGTGGAATCATACAATATTTTTCCTTTTGTGTTTGGTTTATAATTCAAGTCAGCGGTCTTTTGGCTTTTAATTTTATTTTTCTACCAATGCATTTTTACTGTATCATACTGGGTCACAATGGATTGCTCTTGCACCACTGACTCGAGTTTGAGAACAAGGGCTTCAGGGCCTGGTGCTGCCTTTTCAGCTGTTAAGGCCAGCCCACCCCACCCGCAGCCAGGTCCAGCACCGCTGTGTCTTCATGGACTGCCGCTGGGCTAATGCACATAGAGAAAGCGATGACTGGGAAGACGAGTGTGATTCGGCAACCACTGACCTGCTATCTGGACCACCAACTCTTTCTTCTGGCTCAGGAGGAGATTCTGGATGGAGAAGGACACGTTGCTGTGGGCTCCCCTTCGGACAACCACAGATGTTTCCAGACTGAACAGGCCCTGGGCGTCCTGGATGATGGCTTCGGACTCTGGAGGCAGGCACTGTCCCTGATGGTCTCTCCACTGAGCCTTGGGCTTGGGGTACCAGCCACTGGAGCTGCACCTCAGCTGAATGCCTCCTTCCTTGAAGCCCTCAAGGGAGATGTGAGGGTCCGAGCCCAGCCCTGGGAGAGGCAGGAGGAGTGGGAAAGATCAGGCTTCTTGGAAATTGTGCATGAAGTTCACCATTTGTAGTTACCATAAAGCATCACGAACTGTGACTGCTCTTAACACATGTGTGGGCTCGGAGTCCCCCATCTATGGATTATAAATGACAATCTAAATCAGTGGTGGCATGTGGGGGGCAGGGGTACTACCCCTGAGGGACATTTGGAAATATGAGAGGGTCATTTGGTGGGAAAGGGCTACTGGGATTTAGTCATATTACGCAAGGGACAATCGCCTTAGAATGAGGAATAGTCCCACCCCAAATTCTACTACATTAGAATTGTGAATCTTCTATCTCTTTTGAATCCTACCAGATTTCCAGTGCCTGTGTCATAGGCACTCCTTTATCTCCCCATTCGCATGGAGTTAGCTTTATATTTTGAATATGCAAAACATTAATACGGTTTAAGTGGCAATGCTGTATAAAAATATCTACCAGGAAGGAATGCCCAGGCCTTTATCCTTCCCATCCCATCACGCCCCACCTTAGTTAACCAGTTTCATCAGTTTCTAGTTTAACCTTCCTGTGTTCCTTTTGCAATGTTTATCCTTCTTTCTTACACACACAAATATAGATTATTGAACCTCTTTTGCATCTTGCTTTTTTCTCTTAACAATGCATCGTGGAAATCACTCCGCATCCCTTCACAGAGCGTCTCCCCTCCTTTCAGCTGTATGGTACCTACCACTGCATTAGGCGGGTGGAGCATACTAAGCTCTCATGCTTGAACATTTAGGTGGCTTCCACTATTTTGCAATTATAAATAATGCTACAGAAATTAAATTTATAATATGCCTTTTTCACATTGGAGGTGTTGGGGATGTACCTTCATGGTAAATTGAGGGTGAGCTTGCTGTGTCGGAGGGAGACGCACAGCCAGTCCTCTTAGGCATTGCCAAATCCCCTGCCCTGGAGCTTCCCAACTTTGAACTCCTGTGACACTGTATGTACAAGGGGGATTGCCCTCCATAGCTCCACCGAGGGCATGTGGAAGAACTTTCCAATGGTCAGTCCGGTAGGCAAAGAATTGCACTTCGATGTAGCTTTAATTTGCCTTTCTCTCATTATGAGTAAAAATAACCAACTTTCATATGTTTAAGCATCATTTGTGTATTTTCTTGTGAACTGTTTCTTTTGCTCTTTTGCTAATGGACTTATCCCTTTCAGTTTGTAATAGTTTTAAAAAAATTACATATTCTCCCTTTCTCTGAGATTCTCTGTCTCCCTCTTGAGCAAAGTGGCTGTGTCTCCTTCTGCTTGGCTGGGGACGGCCAGCCACGCACCTGCTACCTCCAGCTCCCAGACAGCTTCACCAGAGAAGTTGTTGGAGAGGAAGCGGCACCCGAACAGGCCCTCGTCGGAGGGCACGACGCTGTGAAGCTGCAGGACCACGCTGCCATCCACGATGTCGTCCTTGATGAGTTTGGTCCTGTTCTGGAACTGGGCCATCTGTGGGCCGGGGAGCTCCTGCCGATCGCGGTACAGGTGGACCACCTCAGAGGTGCGGCTCCGGAACCAGCGAATCTCCATGTGCTGGGCATCCAGGTACGGTGACAGGTGGCACGGGAACTCCACCTCCTCCCCGACGAGGGCCAGGATGGGTTCCCCGGGGCCTACCACCTTGACGTCCTCTAGGATGAGAAGTCGGAACAGCCAAAAGCAACTCTCAGCAAATAAAAGTTTTTTTATCCCATCTCTTTGCAGTTTAGGAATCTATAGTAAATCATTCAGACTAGGAAGGTGAGACACTCTAAGGACAACCATCCAGGTTTCTGGAACAAGTAACTGTCATGGCAAAAAGCAAGGGTGCGTGATTACAATGGGGGCGCCTTTCTATGTTCACACTATCTGAGGCCCCTTGTTGCCCACAGGGTGAATATCCAATAACCTTTCTACACGTCTCCTGCTCCAGCTGTCTCTCTACACACACTGATGTCTGGCTATTTCCCTGGGTACACCCTGCCTCAGTTTACCCTCCCTCTGTCATCTTCCTGGAGGATGTGCATCCTGTAGGGCTCTGCTTAAACAGTACCTTTGCTCCAGGGCTCTTCTTGGCTTATCAGGGCACAGTCAGTTCTCTTGCAGCCCTGGTCACATAACTGGGCAGTCATTTATGTCACAGTCCTCCTCCCTTGACTACCAACTGCTTGGGGACCTGGGCTATGCGGTCACCCTGGTATCATTGGCTTCTAGCCCAGTTGATGAGGGAATCATTATTGCATTACAGTTTACACCCTCTGTTGGCTGCCTCTTCATGAGAGATGGTAGGACCCAGTGAGGTCTTTCCTGCCCTCTAAAAGCTATTCAGGGGGGTGGAGTTAAAAACATGTGCCAACTGGTTCAGCACAAACACAGAACTGTGACTCTCCTGGCACCCGCCCACTGAGCCCACTGCTGTGCCTGTAGACCCTCGGGTGCTGGGGAGTGTGTAGAGGAGCTGGGGGAGGGTAGGTTGGGGAGAAGCACTGTAGTGCTGCCTGGTGCTCAGGGGCAGTGGCTCTTTAACACCCAGGATGGAAAACTGCTTGTGCTGACATTTTAGCATCTGGCCCGGCCCAGTACTCTGTTATAAGACCTCAGTCCTGGGGAGCACCTGGCAGGAGGGGTGGGCAGAGCTGGGGCGCTCGTGTCCTGGCTGGCTGGGCTGCAGACCAGTCACGCTACCTGAGTACAGCTCCTCAGGCCGGAGGAGGAGGAGGAGGAGGTGTGTGAGGAAGACGAGACTGCTGGGCAGAGACGCTGGCTTGAAGGAATCCAGGGAGCCTGGGAAATCTGCCATCTCTCGTTAGCAGTAGGGCCACCTGGACAGGAACACAGAGACACTGGAGTGGCACAGGGAGCTGGAACTCAGTCCGCCAGGCCTGACATCTCCTGCTGCTCAGTTATTTTTTGTGTGATTCTTGATTTCCTTACTAGCTTTAGTGCCCGGTTTCTTTTAAACCATGGCCGGATGTGACAGCTGCTTCTAATTTTACTAGGCAACACCGTTAATGGCGTCACTGACCTTGCTCAGGCACACAGAGCTGCAAGGGGACAGTGCCGAAGGGTCCCAGAGGAAGCAGCTTCTGACCTGCTTATTGTGTGGAGCCACGAATAGAGCCACTCAACGTGTGAGGGTTCAGCACCCCTCCTCCGGATTTAGTGACTTTCCCCAAACAAAGGGAAACCTCTGAAGGATCTCAGATGCGCTTTCACTCCCCAGGCCTCAGCGCCCTCTGCTCAACCTTGCTCCCACTTCCCTTTGGCCTGGAACATCAGGTCCACACAACAGAGGAACAAACAGAATTCTCTCCTTCAGAAGTGGAGTGCGTGCTGTGTGGCTGCCTGCCAGCTCCAGCAACATCCTGGGGCACTTTTCTCCAGGCCTGAGACCTCAGGTGATGTCTCCCAAAGCTTAGCTAGTAACTGTCCCTGTGTCTATAGCATCTTCGAGGCCACAGTGACGGAGTCATCCCATCTGGCCACCCCTTCCCCACCTGTGGTCCAGGAGACCCAGCGCCAGCTCTGACAAGGCCCATCTCTTCTCCTCTCTGATGTCCCTTTGAGCCCCGAGGTAACAACTCAGTCAGAGAGTGGGGTGTGGCCTTTGAATCTTTGGGTACATACATCCTCTCCACATTTCTCTTCCATTTACTCATGGGATTTTAGGCAGATTTCATAACTGGCTGAGCCTCAATCTCTTTGCTTAAAAAATGGAAGAAACCATGGGTGGCTAGGCACTCTCGAAGTAAAAGTCAGCACCTCCTCCCTCTCCTTCCAAACATCCACTCTCTGACTTTTTCTGGAGACCACATCCCTCACCTTTCCTTCCATCGCAATGTCCCCAGAGGGGGAGCCCCGGTGGGCTTCTCGCTCCTGCCCCTCTGTCTCCCCTCTTGCCCCCACTGGGTTTTCCTTCTGAAGACCTTGGCATGGCACATGTTCCTTGTGTCCTGTGGCTGCAGACCCCTGGCCATACTGTCAGCGATACCACTGGCAAGGTGCGGATGAAGGATTTTAAAAGCTTCAGGGCCCTGCGGCAGCAGAGGAAGGGTCAGAGGGCTGTGCATGGGGTGAGGTAAGGAGTGGGGGAGGGCCCCAGCTGACAGTGGAGGGAGGGCAGTGGTCTAGGAGGCATGTGGGCAGGCGCTAGTGGTCCTGTCCTCCTGGAGCCCACATTGGGGGGATGGCCGAGGAGCAGGTTGGGGCAGCCCCATGTGTTTGGGGAGGGGTCCCAGAGCGGGCAGGTGGGGTCTCCCCAGAGAGGGCCTGGCCACGTTGCTGGCTGGCAGTTATTGGAGTCATTATTCACACAATTCCCAGCATGGGTAGAGGTCTCAGGCAACGGTAAAGCCCTGGCTGGACCATCTGGCCTCTCACCCGTAGTGGCTCTGGTGGGAACCTGTCTGTGACAGGCTGGGAGGCCGGCCTGGGAGTGTTCTGGAGCAGGGGCCACCCTGGCTGTGTGCTTCCTCAGACTCCCCTCTTCCCTTCTCTCCTCTTTTGTGCCTCGGTCTTTTCTTCTGGACTCCAGACCCAGGTTAGCGTCCCGAGAGGGCACAGCATGAGGGCGTACCAGCATCCAGCTGATGCCTTCCAAAAGGAAAGGGCTCGTACTCTGTCTGTGCATTCATCTGGATGGGTGGGATTCTCAGGAATGAGTCAAGATTGCTTAGGTGGTAACAGGGGTCCTCCCAGGACAGGTCATGAGACAGGCGCCATGGCCGGGGGAGTGGTGGCCTCGCAGGAGGAGCACCTATTTCTATTTCCCTGGATGGGGGAGGCTGCCACCTCCCAGGGGCAGGCACAGTGTGTTCCAGAACTGTGCAAGTGCTAGAGGGACCACAGTGCTCCGTGGTGATGCATCCATGGGTGTCCCTTCACTGAGCCGAGGGCGGGAGAGGGAGCACACGCACGCGTACATAGAGCCTAACGTGAATTGAGCACTTCCTATCTACCAAGCACTTACCAGAAGTATTAGTATTATTATTACTAATGGGTCCAAATTACAGATAAGGAAACTGAGGCACAGGAGCTGAGTGACTTGCCCTCTGCACACAGAGCTGGCAGATGGGCTGTGCGGTTCCCCCCATGCTCCGTGCTCCTCAGACTCAGTCCTCCCCAGCTGTGCTGTGCGTCAGGTCTGGGTACACCCTTCAGTCGCCTGTTACCCCGAACCAGGACCGTGTTAGGAGTCGCCTGGCTGCAGAGGACACACTGACTAGCCACCACACAGACGCACTGAAGAAGCGGCCGAGTCACAGGGTGTCAGCCCCTAACCAACCACCTAACCAACAAATGAGTAAAAAATTTAAAATCCCACTCCAGAGAAGAACAACCTAAAGTGGAGTCCCCCTAAGACTTTGTCAAAAGCATCCTCTCAGCCAGGAGGCACATGTGTTTGGTCCCTTTGCTCCCAACACTCATCACCTTGTTTTTGAACTCCTGAGGTTGAGCGATCCACCCGCCTCGGCCTCCCAGAGTGCTAGGATTACAGGCGTGAGCCACTGCGCACGGCCAACACTCATCACCTTGAAAGTCAGAGAGGCTGGTCTGGCCACCTCCCACAGGCAGTGCCAGTGACTTCTAAGCAGCACCCTGCTCCCTGTTTGGTGCCTGGAGTCTGCCCTCTCCTACCCCACTCTCCGGTGGGAAGGCTCCGACCCTTTCTGGAGTGCGAGCACCCCTTGAAGGATACACTCTCCAATCTCAGCTCTTCCCACCACAGTCTAAATGGATTTCAGATTCTGTCCCTGGCGAGGAGGTTCTGCCAAGGGAAGGACAGGAGACGGGAGATGTTGGATATTTGGGGAAGACAGAGAACCCAGGGAGGAGGAGCATGGCCCAAAAGGCGCGTCGGGCTGGAGCTGAACTACACTGGTGGCTACATTCCCTGCCACCACTCCCCACCCCCACCACCTGTCCCTGTCCTTGGGCGGATGCTGAAAAACGCCGCCACCCTCACCCAGGGAAAGCCCATTTCTCCAGCTCTCCTTCTCTTTCTGCTTTTCCTCTCCTTCTTTGATGGCTCCCTCCCCCCCAAGTCCAGCCCCTTTCCTGTTCTTTTTTCCCTCACCTCCAATTCCTAAGCAACACCCAATGCTCTCTTTATTTCCAGTCCCTTAGCACTTGAGCATTTCTCTAAAGATGATTGTTTTCTTTGTGTTGCGCCCTTCCCTCCAGCAGACACCAGCTGTTAACTTGCCGGCCTGCACTGGTTTGTTTTCAACATGCCAATGAGAGGATTTCTACCTCTCACTGATGAACTGCCTCAGGAAGGAACCTCAATGAGGCTTGAAATTCTTTTTATCTGAGAGGGCAAAGGGACACCTTAGGATCCCGCCCCCTCAGGTGGGGCCTGCCTGAATGGTTCTCCTCTTGGCCATACTGGAAATACCTCATGCTGCAGTCAGGCTCAGCCAACAGGAGGGTGCCAGCCACTGCATGCTCTCCCAAAGCCTCCCGCTATCACTTTCTGGTTTCCATTTCTGAAAGGAGAGGTGTAGACAGCTGTTGAGAATGAGCCCAGTACCTGGCAGCAGCAAAGGGTCCGAAATGGCAGACGATCTCACCTCCCCTGCAAAGGGTGACAATTGCTGTCAAGTGTCTTGGTCTCAGATGCGAAGGCCCCTAAACACAGACTGAGCTCAGGAGGCCAGCTCATGCGTGAAGGAATGCACTCATCTTCCACCTGAAGACGTACACTGTGTGCACTTTGCTATAACAATCAAGATGGAGAGAACAAAACGAGGAAGTCGTCACGTCCTGTCTCTGAGAGGGAAATCATGCACTGAATTCCGAGGGAAAATGTCCCTCCAGGGTCTCAGAAGGAGGGGAAAGGTATCTGAGAGCTTTATAGAGTCTGTGAATGGCAACAGCTCAGAGCAGGGAGGAAAGGCGCCAGCCAGTGGCCGGAGCTGTCTGGGCAGGTGGAGCTGGGGCTCTTTGGAGGCAGGGCGGCTGTGTCTGGCTGACAGAGAATGGACTACAGCCTCCACTATCTAAGGGTGAGGAAGGGGCAGGTTCCTACTTCTTGTTTTTTTTTTTTTTTAGACAGAGTCTCACTCTGTAGCCCGGGCTAGAGTGAGTGCTGTGGCGTCAGCCTAGCTCACAGCAACCTCAAACTCCTGGGCTCAAGCGATCCTCCTGCCTCAGCCTCCCAGGTAGCTGGGACTACAAGCATGCGCCACCATGCCCGGCTAATTTTTTCTACATATATTTTTAGTTGGCCAATTAAGTTCTTTGTATTTATAGTAGAGACGAGGTCTCGCTCTTGCTCAGGCTGGTTTCGAACTCCTGACCTTGAGCGATCCGCCCGCCTAGGCCTCCCAGAATGCTAGGATTACAGGCGTGAGCCACCGCGCCCGGCCAGAGACGAGGTCTCACTCTTGCTCAGGCTGGTTTCGAACTCCTGAGGTTGAGCGATCCACCCGCCTCGGCCTCCCAGAGTGCTAGGATTACAGGCGTGAGCCACTGCGCCCAGCCGAGGTTCCTACTTCTTAACCTGCCACTGACCTCAGGGAAGGTCAGTAAGGAAGAGAGCCTGGGAGCTTTGTCATTAGTACAATCTGCAAGACCTGTCCACATAGAACTTGGAAATACAGTGGGGTGTTGTATTAGGATATCTCTAGTGGAGCAGCCAGCACTACCCCACCCCACTCCATCTGCCATGGGCCATGGTACAACTTGAGCATTATGGGCTGGGGCACTAGCCACCTTGACTGCAGCCCACAAGGACATCTTCCACAGGGAACAGGTCTGCGCTGAGGCACAGCAGAGCTCAGGCATATGCAGGACACCCCAGGGACTCCCAGAAGTGTCCCACGTTTGGAGAGGGGCTTGTGCAGGTGCTAGGGCTCTACAAGTGTAGGTGGAGGCAGGAGCCAGTGAGCTTTGGGGCACTGACTTGAAGGGGACTGTCCACACTCAAACAGGCTGGCAAGACTGGGCACCTGGGCTTATTCATGTGAAAAGACGTTCTTAGAAGAGCAAAAGGGGCTGGATGGTGAGCTCAAATTGTGGGTAGATTAAGAATCTTTTCAGATGATTGTTGCTCATTTTTCATATATCTTTGGATAAATGTCTATTCAAGTCCTTTGCCCATTATTTATCAGGTTATTTGATTTTTTGATGCTCAGATATACAAATTCTTTATATATTCTGTACATTAATCCCTTACAAGATACATAATTTGCAAAAAATTTTCATTTTTTTAAGGTTGTCATTTCACTCTGTTGATTGTACCCTTTGATGCCTTGAACTCCTGGGCCGAAGTGATCCTCCCCCTTGGCCTCCCAAAGCTCTGGGATTACATCTGAAGTGTTCAACAGCTACATGTGTCTCAGCTACTGCCTGGGGACAGCTCTAGGGGAATCCACTCCAATCTTCAACTGTCTGCTCTACCACATAGCACACCTCTTACCTGCTCAAACTCTCTCTGAGGCATGGAGCCCAAATCTGCCAGGGGCTCATTGCTACAATAAAACTCCTATTATTCCCTCTACGTATGTGAACACACTGTCTCAGCGCTTGAATCTACAAAAATGAAGAACAGGCATAGAATTGATGCTGAACACTGGCTCACTCCAGCAATAAGTAGTATTCATCCAAGTAATATGAATAATTTGAACTGTTAAGCAAAATCCATCTCAGTGAAAGTGGTGCTTCCAAAACGTCAACCTAAAATCATCAAAGGCTCAGGATCCAGTTTAGAGTTTATTCAAGTGCAACGTGTCAGGCCGACCATGGGGGAAGCACATATACCAAAAACTTGGTGACCAGTCTCCCTGCTGTGGGGAAAGGTGAGGATAGTTTATACAGGCAAAAAATGGGAACAGAATTATGACATTTTCCATATAAGGCTAACATATAGATATGGGATTTGATTGGCTACACTCTAAGGCGGTTGCTTAACATTCTGTTGTGAAGAGGTAACAGTCACAAGGGTCTCCGTCTCCAGCGTCAACTGGTCTAGTTTTTAATGAAGAATAGGGAGGCTGGTTAACTATAACATCTCAACACAAAGGTCAGGAAGCCATGGTCACGGACCAGACAAGAACAACAGCCAAATTACGTGACTCACTCCTTGGCATGATACATTTGTGTTAGGTTTGTTCCAGGTGGGAACTCGAAAAGTATGTATGGGACAGAACGCGGTTAATGGAAAACCGAGGTTTGTGAATCAATAGCCGCAGGAGTCTGGAGAGTCCCCAGAGGTTGTAAACCTAACAGACAGCTGCAATTCCTAACTCCCCCCACCATAAGGACGGAACTACTCCCTTCCCTTATTTCTACAGGATGAAATTGACCCAGGGGTCCCAGAAATTGGTTGTTAAAAAAAAAAAATGTATTGCAGCCACTGTTCTGGTCCAGGTACTCACTCTCCGCTAAGAAACCCTCTATAAAACCCAAGGCTTTCCCCTCCCTCAGGGCGGATGCTCTTTGGCCTCCAGCAGTCTGCATCCCATGCCCCAAATAAACATTTTGTACACATGAGGCTTCTTATGTCTCTCTCTGGGCTCTGCACCTAACAATTTGGAAGGTCCTGAAATTTTCTTTTCTTTTCACACAAAGCATTTCACTTTTCGTCTAAGAACTGACAGTAACATTTTGCAATGTATTTATATAACTTTGCTAATAACCCAGAAAATGACCCGTAAAAAAATGTAAACTTCTAACTTCCTTATGGGGATGTATTCTGGAGTGAACAATAAACTTTAAAGCAAAAAGTAGTATAAAATTCAATGAGGCACACAGAATGAAAATATTTTCGATTTGAATAAAAATCCAATGAGGGACATAAATAAAAGTTCAAGAGAAAAACCCTGAAAATTTATAAAATTTCTGACTGTTCAAAGTAGATGACAGCGTCAAATCGTCACGGATATAGATTCCACTGAATACATTTGAAAGAATAAGCAATTTTGTTTTTTTAATGTCAGTGTTAACAGCATGCCAAAAAGTACACATCCTCTGCAATTATTTAAACTTCAGATGAAAAATATTTAAATGCTACTGCTAAAAAAAAACAAAGGACAGCTTTTCAGTCACTTTAGGCGCTGGGTTTGGGAGCCCGGCTGGCGGCCCTGCCGGCGGGGTCCGGCCGGCGCGCTGCAGTCCCCGCATCCGGGCCGGGCCGGGGCGGCTCTCCGCGCGCGCCCGCGAAGCCATCCGGGGAGGAGGACGGGCCCCCACCAGCCTCGCGTGCTCCTGCTCGCCCCGCGTCCGGGCTCTGCGGCTCCCCACGGCGGCCAGGCCTCCGCCCCCATTACGCCGCGTAACGTAAAGTCCAAGGAAACAGGAAGGCCCGCCCGCGGGCCGCACGCCGCACCCAATAAATAGCCGTTGAAGGGACTCCACCCCCTCAGCCCCGCGACCGCTGGCGTGTACCACCGAGTCAGTCCTCCAGCATCCCAGAGAGGGCTCGGAAGTGCCCCAGGGCCGACGTGGTTTCTTCCGGCCGGGCCGTCCGCGCTTTTGTCCCGCCGGCGGCCGGGCTTCCGCGGCGCCGCCGCAGCCAGTACGTGAGTCCGCGGCCGCCCGCTCTCCCGCCCCGGGCCCTTACCTGCCACGCTCTTCCCCTCTTGGCCGAGTCTGTCTGCTCCTCCGGTCTCCGGCGGGGTCTGGGAAGAAGCGTGCCCCCTCCCCGCACACATATCCGGAGGCGCGTTCCTAACAGTGGCGGGGAGGGAAGACCTCGGGTGGGCCGAGGGGTGTAGGGCGCGCCCGCGGAACGGACTGGGCTCCTTGTAGGCCCCAACTTCGGCCGTCCGAACGGTCCAGGGTCCGGAGAAGGGCCGGGGCTCCGCTCTGGTGTTCTCAACTATTCGCCGCTCTCTTGGGTGGGAGGGGAACTCTGAAAATTAGCTCGTTAAAACACCCCCCTTTTGTGCTCTCATTGCAGTTAGTTTGGCCCTGGGACTTGAGAGTGAATGCGAGCATCAGAGGGACCCCTAGGGGTGATCTGATTCGACTTTTCCCCCCACCCCTTTTTTTCGATGGGGGTTGATGTTGACTGACTCGGGCTGCAGGTGCGGATAGACGCCCCCCCAGGAGGCACTTCCCGGCCCTCACCTGTGGACGCTCACCTGTATACAGATAGGGGTGCGCCTGGAGAAGGCGACCTGCCGCGGGCCCCAGAAGCTGAGAAGTTACTAGAAGGAGTTAATTGGTAGGGAGAGGAAGGTCAAAGAGTTTCCTAGACCGAGGACAGCCTGCGGGAACCGAGGTGTGGGTATGTAAAAGATGAAAGGGAAGTGCCCGTGCTGGGTGTGCTGCTCGTATGTTTAGACTAGGTGGCCAGCAGGAGTGTTTTTTTGAAAGCACAATGCTGTTTTAAAAAATCAATTTAGAGCATGTAATACATTCATATGGGTCAGATATTAAAAATATGAAAAGTTATCAGTGGAAAGATTTCCTACTGCTCTGCTCAGCTATCTTCCTAGACACTCCTCCCTTAGGTATCCACTTTTGTTCCTTTGAGTGTATCTTTCCAGGATTTCTTATGCAAATACTGGCAAATATAAATGTAGTTTATATTTTTTTTTACACAATTCATATTTTTTTTTTACACAAATCGTAGAAGCCCTTCTTCTCCCTCTTTATCTGCACATCAGAACACAGTTGTTGGGGGCGTGGTAGCTCACGCCTGTCATCCTAGCACTCTGGGAGACCGAGGCCAGCGGATCCGATCGCTCAAGGTCAGGAGTTCGAAACCAGCCTGAGCAAGAGCGAGACCCCGGCTCTACTAAAAATAGAAAGAAATTAATTGGCCAACTAAAAAAAATATAAAAAAATTTGCTGTGCATGGTGGTGCATGCCTGTAGTCCCAGCTACTGGGGAGGCTGAGGCAGAAGGATTGCCTGAGCCCAGGAGTTTGAGGTTGCTGTGAGCTAGGCTGACGCCGGGGCACTCTAGCCCTGGCAACAGAGTGAGACTGTGTCTCAAAAACAAAAACAAAAACAAAAACAACCAGAACACAGTTGTTTTGTTTTACAGAGCTGTGGTATTGGATTGGCTATTGTTCGGATGTCTTCAACGTTCCATAATTTTTTTAGATCTATTCGGGGACAGTGGGTTGTTTCCATTTTATTGTTACGTCAAACAATGGTATACTCAATGACAGTACTAGGGTAAGCGTTTAATAATTTTTGTTTTATGTTTTACATTAACTCAACCATTTATTGGCAGGTTTAAATTTGCCAAGTTATTACATTCAGTCATGTAGTGTTTAAAAAACAGATAAAACAGCCATTCCCTCCTGAGACTTGCATCTGTAAAGTTTAGTCTTACACTAGCCTGGTACACTGATTCTATCCATGACTTTGTTTGAGCCATTGCCTGCCTCCTTAGCTTCAAAAAATCTCTTAGCCTGTCTTTCAGAATCTCCTTTGCTTACTTCCTTCCCTAGGATGGCTAGAACTCTCTTCTCCTCTACCAGGTATGAGAATGTTCTATTTTATTTTTTTACTTTAAAGAAAAATCACCTTTCATTTTTATTTCTGCATTTAAGCAATAGAACCAACTTCTGTTAGCCATTTATAATTCTGATATTCATAAATTAAATGCAGGAATTGCTAGAGCACAAACCATATTCTCTGTTCGTCTGCGTATCATTTACTCCTTAGTCCCATCTTTCATTTTCACATTCTCCCATTTCAGGTACTTTTTCTTCTGTATTGATAAGCATTTTGTCGTCACATTTCATCTTGTTTTCTCTTTTTCTGGTCCTCTTCAAGATTAATATAATGTCCAGGAACATAAGATACAGAATTCACAACTGACACATGAGATGGTAGATTGCCTTGTGGAATATGGTTGGACTCTGAAAATTCAAAGTAGTTGCTGGCATGTTGCACCTGTTGCTTGTTGCAATCTGTTATTAATAGGAAAGAATTTTTAGCCAGAGTGAGCCACAGTTCTTCTCTTGTGAGTTGTCTAGGCTCTTGGAGAAGTGGCTCCTGACTCTCCAGGGAAGGGACAGCAAGAATGAAGGGCAAGATCTTACTATGTGCATTAGTGATAGTAGTGTGTGAACAAGCACAGAGGTTGTAGGTCATACATAATTTGGAAGGAGTAGATGGCATTTTATGGCTGACACTTTTGAGTAATGTAATTAGGCTATTTGGGTCATGTTCCCTGTTAAACACTGGTTGGAGAGAACTTTCTCATTCAGCGTCTCGAACACTTAAGAAACTCAAACCTTCCTGGTGTGGTTGCTCCTGCCTGTATTCCCAGCTACTCTGGAGGCCAAGACAGGAGGATTGTTTGAGCCCAGGAGTTTGAGGCTGCAATGAGATATGATTGAGCCACTGTAGTCCAGCCCAGGGTGACAGAGCAAGACCCTGTCTCAAAAAGAAAACAAAACAAAAAAAAAAAATGGAAAAAAAAAAATTCAAGCCTTTGTAGCCCTCTCTATGGAGGAGATGTGCTTTTGGAGTAATTTCTTGTTTGTGTCATAGGGGACACACGACTTAGCTACCACATTTGTCCAATTGATTGGATTATAATAACACCCTCCTGGAACTCCAGGACTTTATTCTTTCTCCCCTCCATTCATTCTCCCACTGCAACTAGTATGAGTGATCTCTATTTTTAAAACTTTTTCTTATTAACTCCAGTACACTCATTGCTCGGATCCAGCAATTATTAGGATTCTGCTATGTTTGTTTCATCTTTCCCTTTTTATTTTTTCCTAATTGAAGTATTTTAAAGCAAATTCTAGACATCATGGCACTCCACCCTAGCATACTTTCATCAGTCTGCATTAAAAAAAAGAAAAAAAAAGAATACTTCTAACATAGCCACAATGCCATTATTACACCACCTAAATTAACTCTGACTCCTTGGTATTATATAACAGAGGTTGGCAAACTACTGGGCCTGTGGTCTGTTTTTGTATGGCCTACTAGGTAAAAATAGTTTTCATATATATATATGTGTGTGTGTATGTATATATATATATATATATATATATATACATTTTTCTTTTTTTTTTTTTTTTTTTTGAGACAGAGTCTCACTTCGTTGCCTGGGCTAGAGTGCCATGGCATCAGCCTAGCTCACAGCAACCTCAAACTCTTGGGCTCAAGCGATCCTTCTGCCTCAGCCTCCTGAGTAGCTGGGCCTACAGGCATGCGCCACCATGCCCGGCTAATTTTTTCTATATATATTTAGTTGGCCAATTAATTTCTTTCTATTTTTATTTTTTTTAAATTTTTTTTATTTATTTATTTTTTTTTTTTTTGAGACAGAGTCTCACTGTGTTGCCCGGGCTAGAGTGCCGTGGCATCAGCCTAGCTCACAGCAACCTCCAACTCCTGGGCTCAAGCAATCCTTCTGCCTCAGCCTCCCGAGTAGCTGGGACCACAGGCATGCGCCACCATGCCCGGCTAATTTTTTACATATATTTTTTTTAGTTGGTCAATTAATTTCTTTCTATTTTATAGTAGAGACGGGGTCTCACTCTGGCTGGTCTCGAACTCCTGACCTTGAGCGATCCACCCGCCTCGGCCTCCCAGAGTGCTAGGATTACAGGCGTGAGCCACCGCGCCCGGCGGCAATCAATTTTTTTTTATGATTATCTCCGAGATTCTTAACCTCCGTGTTCACACTTCACACTCTCTGCTTGTAGCTTTGCAGGGCCCTCTACTCTGACTCTGGGGTCTACCAAGGGCCTTGCTTTGGCCCATGAGATTCAGTAACTGTGAAGGAAGCAGAGCCCTGAAGAGCACTTGCCCTCGCTCTTGGACCTCTGCCACCACCTGAAAACCTGCCCAGGTTAGACTCCTGGAGGATGAGAGACACGTGCCCACGTCACCCCAGTCACATCAGCCAAAGTCAGCTGACAGTTAGCTGAGCCTAGTCGAGACCAGAAGAATTATCCAGCCAAGTCCAGTTCAAATTGCCAACCCACAGGCTGTTGAGCTAAAGAAATGCTTATTATTTCACACCACCAAATTTTTTGGTGGGGGGTGTAGTTTGTTTGTTATGCAGCATTATCATAGCAAGTGGTAATTGGGGTAGATGGTAACTGGGCTTTCCATGTAGATATTTGTATAGGGAGAAAGATCAACGGGGAGGGGGAGGAGGGGATCGGTGAAAACCTGTCTAATGGTACAGTGAACACCATCTGGGTGATGGGCACACTTATAACCAAGTCTCAAGCATTATAAAAGCGGTTCATATAACCAAAAATATCTGTATTCCTGCCATACTTTGAAATAAAAAAAATTCATCAAACTATAATTCTCAAGACAGTGTTTTGTAAATGTTAGTCACTTAAGTGACCTTTTATATTTCATTATCTATAAATATTGTGTTACAATTTGAAAATATATCCTGTTTAGCAACAATAAAGAATTTTGTCAACAGCTAAAAAAAAAAAAGAAAAAAGGAAAAAAGAAAGATCGATCACTGACTGGTCAGCATGAGTGAGTATCTCATGGACACGTGAACCTCTCATTTGAACTTTCTTCGAACTTAGCGTAGCAATCTCACGGACACGCGTGATTCCTCCCGAGCTATTTGAACAGCAGCAGAAATAACATTTGCTGAGCACTTATTCCAGACCAGACATTGGGTTAACACTGTGCGTACATGATCCTACTTGATTCCATAGTGGCCCAGTGAAGTAGGTGTTCTGTTATCTTCATTTTGCCAATGAGGAAACCAGCCCAGAGAGACTGAGTTACTCCCCTGCGGTGACAGTGGCTTAGCAGCTGGGCAGAAGTAAAGAAACTGACGTAGGACCCTTGAAAAGCTGGAGATGTGTGTTACGCGTTAGGAGAATGTTTGATAAAACTATTACCTGTGCCAACCTGGGAGCGCCTTATTGTGTGTTTTCCAGGCTGACAACCAAAGGGAAGGAGGTTGGGAAGCAGAGAACTCGGCGTCTCTGCTGGCTACTGTTGGCTGCGTGTGTGTTGAGGATTTACAGGGAAGGGGTGAGCTCAGGAGACAATTACCTGGTGTTTGAGCAGTAATGAAAGGGAATAAAGTCCAGAAATCAGGGCCTTCCAAGGTTGAAAAGTCCTCTACACCTTAAACCGAAAGAAATGAGATACTCAATGCTATGTGTGGAAATTATCAAAAAAACAAAAACCAAAAAAAAAAAAAAA
Organism: Lepilemur ruficaudatus; assembly: GCA_963574885.1. Taxonomy (NCBI): domain Eukaryota; kingdom Metazoa; phylum Chordata; class Mammalia; order Primates; family Lepilemuridae; genus Lepilemur; species Lepilemur ruficaudatus. Next base: position 23,985 of record CAUYRT010000208.1, read on the forward strand.
AAGATATGACTCATCTGGGCAACAAAGGCCCAGTAAAACTTCTCCCTTGGATAAATAAAGTTACTGAGGACGAGCATGAGGTTAAAGGTGTGCCTGCTGTTTATTGTTCCAAATAGCGCTAAGAGAGTCGTTGGGTGGAAGGGGAGACAGACAGAGGTTGAACAAGCAAAGCAAATTAGGCTCCAGAATTGTGTCGTCCAGGAAGACTTTGGGCGAGTGTGGCTTCTGGCAGGCGAAGCTGACTGGAAACAAGTAGGTTAAGAGCCAGCTGTGAAGAACTGTATCGCCAAGGGACCATGAGCACGCCCCCGCCACCGCCCCAACAATAAAAGTCCGTGACGGTTTCAGCTAGAAAACAACCTTTGGGCCTCCATCATCCGCAAACAGTGGACACAGTCCGCAGCCCCCAAGGAGGGCGTGCTGTGGCAACCCCGTTTCGGCTGTGGCCAAGGAGGGTCATGGAAAAGGGAGAACCTCCCAGAGAGAAGAGCCAGAGCCAATGCAGAGTGCAGTGTCACCAGGAGAGCAGCACCAGAGTCTGCTGAAGGGGTCTCCTGTGTGCTGTCCCTATTCTATGGGGTGGGATGCAGGGGCCAGCTTACTTGTCTGTTTAGTTTGTGGCTAGCTGGACCAAGAAGAGCTCTGTTTTATGAGAAGAGACTGTGTCACATCACCAGAGACCCTTGGCTTTGAGCCAGATGTAGGGACTGGATGGGACTTTGGACGGTGTCCCTTGAGAAGACAGTGAATCTGTGCCCTGAGTAAGAAGAAAACTTGATGGTTTGGCAAACAGAAGGGTGGGTTGTGGCAGAGATGATGGTGTCTGCCCACCGCCCAATTTCTTCCTGAGCATGTAGAAAGGCAATTCCTACAGCATGTAAGAAACTTTCTGAGCATGTAGCAAGTTATAAGGAGCCTCTCTAGTAATGAGGCTGGTGCTATGTGATAGAGTCTGACCAATATAATGTGGGTGACAGTGATGAAAGCCACTTTCAGCCCTGGCCCTTAGAAACATCTTGAGTGATCCCCAGCTGTTACCCTACTGCAGATATCCAAGAGGCCACTTGTTCCAGACAGTGTGCTACACGAAGGAGGAAGGTCACCCAAACTCTTTGAGATTGTGTAAGTGAGAAATAAACCTTTACTTAACAGTCGGGGGATCTCATGCTTCATTCGTTTCCTGGTCATTACCTATTCAATCCTGACTAGCACATCCTAAATGGCAGACCTCATCTCGGCCGGGCTCTCTGTTTCTGTGCTCTGGCCTCTAGGGTGGACTCTCAGCCTCTCATCCTGTCCATAGTCCCTCCTGCCACAAGGCCTTTGCGCATGCCGTGTGCCTTTGGCCATCTGCTCTCACTCTCTACAATGACTGGGTCAAAGCTTCCACCCGCTCCTCCAACCTGTGACTTCATTTCTCTCCATTCTCAGATGACCTCGCTGACTTCCTTCAGCGAAATTGAAGCCATCAGACAGGAGCTCCTTATCTTCCCGTACCTGCACACGCCGTTCTCCTGTGACAACAGAGCAGTCCCTCCTCCCACGTTCAGCCAGTCCCCAGAACATTGGGTCCCCGCCCTACCTCGTGCCACGTGGTTGGCCGGCAGCCTTCCTCCTCGCGCTCGCCTGTCCCGCTTAGCTGTGTCCTGCTCGTGCGCCTCGGCTGCTTTGCCACATCCGGTGACTGTCCTTTTTCTTTCCTCCCTTCGTAACCAGCTTCTCCAAGGGGCTCACTATGCTCATCTCCATTTCCTTAAACTCTTCCTTGTTCCTTATCTTAACCTACCTAGCTTCCTACCTCATTCTACGAAAGTATCTCTCACCGAGCTCATCTGTGACCATGTCGCTGAATCCAGTGGACACTATTAAAGCTTTACCTTTGCCTCTGACCAATAATGGACACTTCCTCTTCCCTTGGTTTTCCCGATCGCATGTTTCCTTGGGTTTTCTTCTGCCTCACCAGCCACACCTCTGCCACTGCAAGACACAGTGTCCTTTACCTGCTTATTGAGTTTGAGGTTCCTCCCGACGCTGTCCTAGGCGCCTCCGCTCTCCTCTGCAGACTCTCCAGTGACCTCTCCCATGCCTGGGTATCCATTGCCACCTGCGTGTGGACAGTTTTCACCTCTGGGCTTCAGATCCACTCTGCTCCGAGCTGCAGCCTGCATATCGACTGCCAGCTCGGCTTCTCCAGTGTGGTCCAAAGGCTCTTCCAGATCAGCATGTCCAAAACAAAATCACGCCTTCCCTCCGTCCGTTCTGTGGGCCAACAACTCCCTTGTCTTCCTCCAGTCTCTGTGAACGGCCCCGGCATCCCTCTAGTCGCTCAAGCTAGGACTTGTCCTGAGCCCCTCCCTCTCCCTCCATAGCCATCACCCAAGGCCTGTGGACATAGCTCCAAAATAGCTCTTGAGGCCATCCACTTCTTCCCATCTCCAGCACCATCACGGCGGTCAAAGCTACTCTGGTCTCTCTGTGGGACAACTGCTGTAGCCCTGCAGCCATCTGATCTGCTTCCATCATCGGGCAGCCCCCCTCGAATCTGTTCTCTACCTGCAGCCCCGAAATGAGTGCATTTTAATACACTGACCTGATCAATGTGTTCCCCTCCTTATGTTACAGCAAGCGTTACAGTGGGTGGTCCCAAGGATAAACCGAGCAGCAAACGGAGGATCGGAGAATCAAAGTTTATTCTCACCGGTGGGCTCAGAGGTGCCTCGCCACAAATTTTGAGCACCATCTACCTGATTTTTCTCTCTTTTATTAAGTTCAGGTGGTCCAAGGGGTGGGTACCAGGTGTAGGTTACTTGATGTGTCAGGTAATAGGTTAATATTATGTTGATGTGCCAGGCAATAGATTTAGTGTTATGCTGATGCCAGGCAATAGACTAATTGATAGGCCAGGTAACGGGTTAGTGTTATGCTGATGTGGGTCTTCCATGACAGATGGGGATCTCAGGTGCCTGATGCGCCAAGTAATAGATGGGGGTTTCCCTTATCACTTAAAACCCTTCAATGGCTGACCATTGCTCTTGAGAAAATGAAAATCCTTATGCCCTATAAAGGTCCTGCATGGTGTGCCCACATCTTAAACTAGGCCCTCTCAGTGTCTGTGCTACAGCCTCTAAGATACTCCCTCCTGCCACAGGGCCTTTGCACATGCTCTTCCTTCTACTCAGAAAGCTCTTCTCTCCCTTCCCCTCTGGATGCCCTCTGACTGGGGAGAAGAGTTTTCATGAATTAGATCTGTCTCTCTTCACTATGGAAAGTGGAGGGTTCTTGGTTCTCTACCCAGGCCTCTGGAAGATCTGGGATGTTAAAGGAAGCAAACTCCCCAGTGCAGACATCCTTGAGAAAATAGACACTGCATCACAGAGCCCTGGAGCCCGGGGCGCCAGGTCCATCCACCCCCGCTGAGGGTGGGCATTGCATTTCTCACTAGGAGGATGTGCTGGAGAAGCAGAAATAACCACGTGTCTGTGTGGGTGCTGAGTACTGGCTCGCTCTCTGCCTTCTCACTCCCCACTGAAGCTGGTGGGCCTTCTTAGACTGTCTCCCGGCTGCCTGCCCCAGTTGGATCCTTCCAACGGTTTTCCCAGGCAGGAGCGTTCGGCCTTTCTCCTTGCAGGCGGGAGGGAGGTGCCGCTTGCTGGACCTGCCAGGTTGTGCCTTCCCGGGTTGTCTCTTCGTGCTCACGAGCCTCCCTTCAGAGGAGATCGTATCATCCCATTTTCTACGTGGGAAACCGGAACTCACAAAGGCTTGTCCAAGGTCACACGGCTGGGAAGCAGTGGGTTGAGATTTAGATCCAGGTTTCCCCAGGACTTGTGTTCCTCCCAACACCCTGCTTGTCCCAGCCTTCTCAGGCACGCGTTGCCTTCGTGAGCTTTGCCGTATCCACGACCATCTATGCTATTATGACATTTACTTGCTGACTTTCTTAAACGGAGTTTATTTCTTTTTTTTTTTTTTTTTTTTTTTTGAGACAGAGTCCGGAGTTTATTTCTTATCTAAACGAATTACTTATAAAAGGAAACTTAACATCACAACTGTAGATGGAAAAATCTTATCAGTAGTGTCACTAGCCCAAATTAAAAAGACAGTGCTAAAAACAAATACATTCAATGCTGTTGAAGTTTTTTCCAACATTTTATTATAAAAAATTTCAAGCATACAGCCACGTTGAAAATGCTACAGTGAACACTCATATAGCCACCCCCTAGATTCTACCACTAACTTTTCGTGTGCTGGAGTCTTCACATACTGCTCCATCTTTCCATCCCTCTAACCATCATGAATCCAGCTCCTTTTGGGTGCATTTCAAAGCAAATCACGGATCTCAGAACACTTCCCCTAAATGCTTCAGAATGCATATCATTAGCTGGAGTTCAATATATAAAGGGTGTTTTTGCTGTAAAATTTACATACACTGAAATGCACACATCTTGAGTATACATCAAATGCTTACACCAGACTTCTACCAAGATACAGAAATTGCCATCACCCCAGAAAGTTCCCTCATGCTCAGTCAGTCCCCACCCCACACCTCCCCCCAGCCCCAGACAACCATACCATTGATTTTGTCCAGCTTAAGTTAGTTTTGTCTAGAATTTCATATAGACAGAATCATACAAGATGTGCTCTTTTGTGCATGCCGGCTTGCACTTGGGGCGGTGTTTTTGAGGTTGAGCCATGTCATTGCACACTTCAGTAATTTGTTCGTTGTTGAGTTTTGTGCTATTGTATGACTCTACCATTTTTAGTCTATTCATTCTACTGGTGGACACCTGGGTTGTTTCCAGTTTTGGGCTATTGTAAATAAAGATACTATAAGCAAATCTCTTTGTGAATATATGTTTTTATTTCTCCCGAGTAAATACCTAGGAGTAGAATTGCTGGGTCATGGTTTAAAAGAAACATCCAAAGTAGATTTACCATTTTATACCCCTACCAACTATGTATGTTGCCCCACAACCTTGTCAACATTTGGTATCATCAGTCTTAAATTTTAGCCATTGTGGCGGGTATGTATTGGTGCCTCATTGTGGTTTTAGTTTGCATTTTCCTGATTATTCATGTTGAATATCTCTCACAGGATTCATGTATCTTCTATTGTGGGGTATCTGTTCAAGTCTTTTGCCCATTTTTAAATTTGCTTGTTATTTTATTACTGAATTGTAGGTGTTCTTTATATATCTACATATCAGTCCTTTGCCAAATAGATGTTTGCAAATATTTTTACCAGTCTGTGGATTGGCTGTTCATCTTCTTAACAGTGTCTTTTGAAGAACCAAAGTTTTAGGTTTTGATGACATCCAATTTATCCTTTTTTTCTTTTATGGTTATTGCTTTTTGTGACCTAAGAAGACTTTTCTTATCCCCAAGTCATGAAGGTATCTTCATATCTCAAATGAGTTTTTGAGTAGGATATGAGGTGAGGATGAGGTTATCTTTTTTTCTGATGTAAATACTCAGTTATTCCAACATAATTTATTTTAAAAAAAATTCTTTTCCCATTGTACTGCTTCAGCATCTTTGTTAAAAATCATGTCTATCACTGTAAAAACAAACAAAGCAACAACAGCAGTATTATTGAATTTTTTTTTAAAAGTTTAAATGAAAATAAAGTGCAATAAATAATAATTATTTAAAGTGCAATAAATAAAGTGAAATAAAGTAAAAATAGTCTGAGTTACAAAGACTCATATTTAAAAATACGTTCCTCACTGAGAAAAATGGAACTGATTGTGACTAGTCTATAATGGGATACAGTTTAATATCATTTATGTATAAAATGAAGACAAAATCCTGCATCAAAAGGCAATTTTCTTTTTAAACTTTGATATTAACTGGCATTGCAAATGCCAAAGCCATATGTACGTGGGCGGGAGAACAGAAGGTTTTAAGTGCCTTCTCTGACACAAGTAGTTACCAGTTTGTCACATAAAAAATGGTCATCAACGTCCAGAAGTAATGTTTTGTTGCAGTGACGTGTGTGTAAGTTCGGTGCTCAAAAATCCACACCGGAGACCCCTGTCACCTGCATTGTCCATTGACAGCGTGGCAGGAGGCTCTGATCCGGGTCCCGGTCAGAAAGGCAGCCAAGACAACGCCTCCTTTACCCTTATCCTGAGACAATAACAGTGAAGTGTGCTCATCACGCGAGAAGCACGCTTCTAATCTATCTCAATTATTTGTCATAAAGGAGAGCAGAGGCATTCTTATCAGCCCCACTTTAACTGGGAAACTGAGTCACAGGAAAGTCGTGCAGCTTGCCCAAAGTGGCTCAGCTGGTTAGTGGGGGAGGTGAGACTCGAAGCCAGGCAGCCTGGTCCCATGGCCAGCCCTCTTCACAACTCTGCTGTGTCGCCATCTCATAAGAAGAGGGGTTTAGTGTGCTGGTTAGATTTACTGTGTCCATTACTCAGTAATCTAAAACTGTAACTTCAAATTGTTTAAAAAACTGTCTATATCCTTCCTAAAACAATAGGGAACATGCCCCCTTTGGGACCCCTACCCGCTCTTTGGGGCCTGCTGCCTGCATCCTGCCAATCACCCCTTCCTTGAAGCCACTGCCCGAGGCCACCTGACTTCTGCAGCTCCTGCAATGGCCACAGGCACTCTCTGATCTCTGCGCTCCTGTCTGGACCACGGGACTAGCCCTCATTATCCACCTTGCTCTCTATTGTTGGTAGCACTTATTAAATATGGCCATCATCTGTGAAAACAAAGCACTGATACAGCTTGAGAATGATCTCCTCTAGGTGCTTCCTCCAAGATCCATGCTTTGGAAAGAGCACCCTGGCAGGCTTCTGAGAAAAGGCGTTGCAGGCAGAGGGAACTGCTTGGGCAAAGGCAAGGAGGTGAGAGTGTGCAGGGCGTGACCGTAGAGAACGGAAATGGTTTGGCTGGCAAGGCTGGAGCAGAGGGCCCCTGTGGGAAGGGGTTGGAGATGAAGCTTGCAAAGGAGGATGGCAAATTTTCTATGTCGGGAAAAACGTTTTCATTTAATTCTGAAATAATATAATATTTAAAAATTATAATAATGTTCACAAACTATAATGCTCAAAAGTCAGGATGGGCTCAGTTGTGCTGCAGTGACAAACAACCCCAGATCTCAGTGGCTCCAAACAGCACCAGTCTGTTTCTTGCTCGTGTTGCATGTCACTGAGGATTGATTACAGATTCGGCATGACATTTTTGTTGTCCTCACTCTAGGCCTCACATGGGCAGAGCAGCCCCGTCTGGAATAGTGCATGTCACAGTAATAGCGGTGTCTTAGTCTGCTTGGGCTGCCCAAACAAAACACCATAGCTCTCTCTGGCAGAGACAGACAGCTGCCTTCTTGCTGTCTTCACATGTCAGAGAGCGCGCGCACCCTGGTGTCTCTTACTCTCTTATAAGGACATCAGTTCTACTGGGTCAGGGCTCCACCCTCATTTAGCCTTAATTGTCTCCGTAAAGGCCTTGTCTTCAATAGTCACATGGGGGGACGGTTAGGGCTTCAACATAAAAATTTGTGTGGGGACACAATTCAGTCCCCAGCAAGAGGGAAACAAGAGCCCTAGAGGGTCCCATGATGGCAATTAAATGCTCATCCTGGAAGTGACCCTCTTTACTACTGTTTAACTCATTGGCCAGAACTGGGCAGCCAGGAAGTGCAGTCCCGCCCATGACCAGATGGTGGAGAGTCAGAACTAGGGTTGAGCAGTGCAGATCTCCACCATCATAACAAGAATTTTTGAACCTTTACTATGTGTAGGCACTGTCCCTGTGCTTCCATGGATTAGGTGCTGGAGACCCTTGGAAATGGCGTGGTCAGAACTGTCTGAAGAGGAGCTCCATGGACGAGAGTGAGACCATCCTGGCACTGAGCCTTGGCACCATTGCTGACATGCTGTGTGACCTTACACCAGTGGCCTCACATCTCTGAGCCTTTCTGTCCAAGCCTGTAAAATGTAGACGATGCTTTTGGCACACCGTATGTATATTAAGCACATAGAACTGTGACCTGGCCATTGGAGAAGCAGCATTTCATGACAGTTAAGCGTGTAGGATTCAGAATCAGCGAGGCCTGGGTTTGAATTTTACCCTGCTGCTTTTGATTTCTACGGCTTAGGGCAGGGTGTGTGTGTGTGTGCGTGTGTGTGTGCAGCACTTACCACGTGTCAGGCACCGTGCTAAGCAGGCACATCACGTGGAATTACTTGGAATTGGAACCTGGGTCAGCCTCCGGTATCCATGCTCGTACTGCTGTGCTGCTGGCCCTCAGGCCGGCACCGAGAAATTATTTATGTGTCACTGTCTTCTACTACAAGTTCCATGGGGGTAAGGACCATATATTACATTCCATTCTATTCCCTGTTTTAGCACAGTGCCTAGCACATAGTTGGTGCTCATTAAATAAATTGAATGACTAATAGAACGATAGAATAAATGAAGGTAGAGGCTCTTTATGGAGCTGCCACTATTAGATCCAAGACCATTTAAGGCTGTTGCAAATATAAGTTGTTAATGAGGCCCAACATGTTAATGGAAAATGTTTTGAGTGTCATATGAGGATCCCTTAACACCCCAAATTTGTCACACTTCCTAGATGTGCATGATATAGCTTGCCAATAGAAAGGTGTACTCGTCGGGTTAGGCTTGATAATAAATAAACTCCCAAATCTCAGTGACTTAACAAAACAGGGTTTATTTCTCACTCGCGCCAAGTCCAATGTTAATCAGGCAACTGGTCAGGACATCTTCGTGTGGTGAGCCAGGGACCCAGGCTCTGTCATCTCAACCTGTGGTCTCCAAGGTTGCCACCAGAGGGGATGAGACAGTGTGCAGACTCACACCCACTTGCAACCCAGAAGCGACACTTGTCGCTTCTCATAGCCCTTGGGCCAGAGCCGGTCGGTCACATGTGCCCGCTGCACTGCAGGAGCCTGGGAGGCGTGGTTCTCCCACTACCCAGGAAGGCGGGAACTGGACCCGCGGAGCCCTGGAACGCTGCACCACAGTCCACCCTGCTGCTCCCCACACGCTGCATGTGACTCCCTTGTCTTCTTGCACACGATGCACACGGACCCCTTTCCGAGCAAGGAAACCCAAAGCGATGTGCAGCCCAGGTTCTCGTGGCATGCCCTGAGCCTCTTCCTCAGGTGTAGATACAGCCCCTCTTATCCAGAGGTGTGCGAATTGGAAAGACAAGTTACCTGCTCTCCCCACACACTCAGGTCACAGATGTGGAGCAGGGACAGGGTAACCACAGTAAAGGCGCCCGCTGGGAAGGGGAACATGGGACAGGCCAGCAATCAGTGGGTATTTCTGTGAGGGTATTTTTGGATGAGTTTAACATGTAAATTGGTAGACGGAATAAAGCAGATGGCCCTCCCTAATGTGGGTGGGCCTCATCTAATCAGGTGAAGGCCTGAATAGAAGAAAAAGCTGCCCCTCCCCTGAGTGAAAGAGAATCCTTCCTGCCTGCCTGCCTTTGAACTGGGACCTTGGCTTTCATCCTGCTTCGGACTTGAACTGAAATACTGGCTCTTCCTGAGTCTCAAGCCTGTTGGCCTTTAGGCAGGAAACTACATCATTGGCTCTCCTGGTCCTCAGGCCTTTGAACTTAGACTAGACCTAAACCATTGGCTCTCCTGGAGCTCCGGCTTACCAGTCAACTCACCCGGAACATCCTGGGACTTGCCAGCTGCTGTAATTGTGTGAGCCAATTCCTTACAACAAAACTTTCTCTCTGTCTTTCTCTCTCTATAGATAGACAGATACAGATACAGATATCTGTTTCTCTGGAGAATGCTGACTAACACAGAATCACATATTAATTTCTTTTCTTTTCTTTTCTTTTTTTTTTTTTTTGAGACAGAATCTTACTCTGTTGCCTGGGCTAGAGTGCCGTGGCATCAGCCTAGCTCACAGCAACCTCAAACTCCTGGGCTGAAGTGATCCTCCTGCCTCAGCCTCCTGAGTAGCTGGGACTACAGGCATGCGCCACCATACCCAGCTAATTTTTTCTATATATTGTTAGTTGGCCAATTAATTTCTTTCTATTTAAGTAGAGACGGGGTCTCACTCTTGCTCAGGCTGGTTTCAAACTCCTGACCTTGAGCAATCCACCCGCCTCTGCCTCCCAGAGTGCTAGGATTACAGGCGTGAGCCACCGCGCCCGGCCCACATACTAATTTCTTTCCCAAGAAGTTCTCAAATCTTTATTTCTTTGCTTATGCTGCTGTAACAAACAAAACCCCAAACTGCAGGGACTTAAAGCAGCAAGGTTTATCTCTCTATCACATCCCAGTTTGGTGCAGGAAGAACAGCTCTCCAGGGCAGCTGACTCCATGCAGTGACTCAGTGATCCAGGCTGCTCCCCCTTCTTGTCCTTCCATCCCAAGTGCAGTCTCTACCCTCAGAGAGTGGAAAACTCACACCCACTCCTAACTACCCACTCACAGCACATTGGTCAGAACCAGCCACGTGGTCCTGATCTAACTGCAAGGGAGGGTGGGAAATTTAATCATAATCATAACCATTTATTGAGTGCTTTCTAATGCCAGGCTGTGTGCTAAGCACCTAAATATTGTCTTTTCTATTCCTCAGCCCTAACTCAACTACTGTGACTTCATCATGCAGCTGAGGAAACAGGCTTAGAAAGGGTAAGGAAATTGTCCAAGAGCACAGACCTTATAAAGGCAGAGGTTGAGATCTGAGTCCAGATCTCTGTGCATCTGGAACCCACCCTCTCGACCCCTGCCCTGGGTGTGTTGCTGATGACTGCCCAGAATATCTTCGTTCCATTTGAGGATCAGGATTGGGTTATTTTCTGCTCTGTTTCATCTTCCTGTTTCATCTTCCCCAGGAGTCATGAATTTTTAAACCTTGTGCAAGATCAACAAGTTCACCCAGAGGAGACAGTAAAAGAACAGAACAGGCAGAAACAGAACAGCCATCACATAAGCAAGATAGAATTCTTCCAGGAAATGTCCACGGAGGGGGAAATGAATGACAAGAAGTTATGCCAGGATGGTGGGAGGCAGGGAGAGCGTCTGATCATCAAGGGAATCGTTGCCTTTCAGGAAGGAGAAAGAGAGAAATTGGACTGAGGCCATTAGACTCAGGCTATTTCAGTTCCTGGTAATGACATAGCTCAGTGACTAGAGGCTCCAAAGCGCCCTCCTTCCTCACTCACCACGAGTCACTGTGCAGAGAAACTGGGAATGGGCACAGTCCACGACAGTGGGGCCCTGTCTGCTGGCCCGCTCTCTGGACCCAGTCCGTGCACCCGTAACAATCACGTCCCGCACTCCTTGGAGGCTCCCTCCATGGAGGTGCCATGCTGAGCTCCTGTCTTACGGTCCTCACGTCATTCTCACAACAGCCCGGAGAGCAGCCATCCTCCTCCCATTATCACAAGGAGAGCGAGGTGCAGGGATGTTGTCTGAGCCGCCTGCCTTCCTGGCTCGTCTGGGACGGAAGCCAGAATCCGAATGCAGTTCAAAGCCAGGGCCCTTAACCTAATGCGAGGCCACGGAGACCCAGCAGCCTCTGCATCCACTTCCCCAATTCGGTTACCAGAACATCCTCAAGCAGCTGAGCTTATGTGGGGTGGGGGAGCAGCCCCCACCCCCAGGACTGAACCAAGGGGCAGCTGCAGGGATCTAGGCCCCCCTGCAGCCCCCCCCACGTCCCCCCTGCTGTCCCCCTGCATGGTGGGGCCGATGGGCATGGCGTTCCCCCAGTCAGCTCTTCCCAGCCGTGACCTCCATGCCATGTCCCAGCTTCAACTTGTTCCCCAGGAGGGTCCGCTGGAGCAGCTGGGAGCCAAAGGTCACACCACAGGGGGCACCTGACCTAGGTGAGGTTTGGGGGAGCTCCGAAGAATCTGGGTTTGGAAACGGCTTTCTCGCGGGCGAGTGAAAGATTTGCTGAGCTCTGTTCTGAGGACCGTGTGTGGACACACCTTAGGGTCTGGCCCAGGAGAAACAGCCAGTGTGGGTCCAGCTGGGCCCAGAGGCCAGGCTGTGTGTGGGCTGGGGTGAGGCAGACTCCTTCCATGCACCCCTGTAACAAGGCAGAGGGGAAGAACCTCGGAAGGGGGTAGGCTGGGGCCTGCTGTCTCACAGATGGTGGGGTGTTGGGGAGAGGACGTGGAGCCAGCCGGCATTTCGATATGCATTTGAAGAAAGAGTTCCAAGGCCTTGAGCAAACAAGTGAAACCGCCTATTCTGGCTCAACTCCCTCTTTTCACAGGCAGCAGGGCCAGAGAGGGGCAGCTAATTAAGAAAGGTCACGCAGCACTATTTGTGCCAGAGCCAGACCTCAAACTGAAGTTCTAGAAGAGGCTCAGAAAGAAGAGGATGTGACCTCAGTTCACCGAAGACATCAGCATCCCTGCCTCTTCCTTTCCTGCCTAAAAGGGCTTGGCCCAGACTGTTCTAGGGGGCACCTGATCCTATCCAACCCCCCTACCCCAGCCCCTCCTTGCCCCAGGGCCCACCTGGAGCCAGGAAACATTCTTCGCGCTTGCATGGCCTACCACACGGGTGCATTTCAAAAGCATGAGTACAGCAAAGTGCCCTGTCCCTGCCACCCCGGCCTCCTGGCCTGTGAGGGCTCGGTTCCGTCAGCTGCGTCCCAGGGACCTGCTCCCCACTTTACCATCTTGGCTGACCTGGGTGATTTCAAACCTTTCTTCTGTGAGTTTTTCACCCAGCAGTGCCCAGCACAGACCAAGGACTAGGTGCAGGAGAGACCACAAGAGGGACGAGCTTTTAAAAAGGATCTTAAAAAACTGTGATTAAAGGTCAGATTTTTAAAAGAGCTTGGAGAACCTCTAGTTCAACCTATAAGGCGATATCAAAGTGGTCACCAGCATAACTTTTGGAGCCAGGCTGCCTGGGTTCAAATAACAGCTGTGTGACCCTGGACAAGTTAGGCAGCCTCTCTGGTCTCAGTTTCTTCATCTGTAAAATGGAAGAGCTGATACTACCCACCACATAGGAATATGGTGATATTTAAGTGTGCTAATACATGGGAAGTGCTTAGAAACAGTATCTGGCACCTAATGAACCCTGCTATTATTGCCATTCTGTTGAGCTCCTGCTTGAAAGCCTCCTGGGATGGGAAGCTCACTCTTCCCAGGGCAGCCTATTAGACAGTTTAGTGTATTAAGAAGATTTTTCTCTGTTAAGCTGAAGTCTGAAGTCTGCTGACCTGTCTTCTTTACAAGAGCCCTGGCTTTCTCTGGGGACAGCTATGAAGGCCCACATCAACCAAAACAAAACACAGTCTTGGTAGTGTACTGTCTCATATGCTTGAGTTAATGCTCCTTTGGGGGAATGCAGCCCACGCAGCCCAGAGCACAGTGCAAATGTCTGTCTCCCTTTGAGACTCAGCCTTCAAATGTTGGTGTGCTCCGGCCTCAGAGGCCTGTTAGGGCCTGACCCCATTTTTTCCAGCTAAGGGTCCTCGCTGGAAGCCTTGATTGACCTTCCAGGCTTCAGAGGGGAGGCACGTGCTGGTGTCCAGGGCCAGCCCTGGCATACCTGTAGCCCCTGCCTTCTTATAGGAGGGAAATGATTGAATCTTACTGCCCAGGACTGCGCAGGTCGAGAAAGAAAGAGGTTGCCTTTCTGGCCAGGACCTGTCATCTATTTGGAAAAATCACTGAACTGGACCAAGTGGTCCCCACTGCTACAGTCCCAACACCTTACAGAGAATTTGCCAGCATGTTCCAGCAGGCAGGGTGTGGATTCCAAAGTCAAAGCTCCACTCCTTCCTGCATGTCAGGCAGTCTCCTCACATGTAAAATGGGCATAATAACAATAGTTGGCCATCTTGCAGGGCTGGAGCAAGAAATGATGAGATGACTTGCAACTCAGCACCTGGCACAGCACAGAGGATGTGCTTAATAAATGGGGACAGTTAGGAGGGGGCCCAGAATTTCCAACTTAGACTCAAAGAAAGAAGGGTTTTTTAGTCTGTTCCTTCATGTTACACATAGAACTGAGGCCTGCAGGTGGAAGGTCCGAGACTCACCCAGCAATTCGGTTACCACTGGGACCTGAGTCCAGGTGCACAGGCCCTAGGCTCTTGCTGCTTGTGGGCTCCAGTCCTTGCCCTCCCAGAACACTTCTTGCCCAGGCCCGCCCCTTCTGTTCTAGAGGGCGGGTGAGTGAGGCTGGGTGGCCTGTGGCTGGGATATGGAGCCATCTGCCTCGGAGCCTGGTTGGGGCAGCACCTGAAGTTCCTAGTGACGGTCGCTAGGTGTCGCCACATAGCAAAAAAACCACAGGCCGCGGGAGTTGAGGGGGGACCGCCTGCTGCCGGGCGTAATGGGGGCTCAGGCTGGGGGAGCAGCCCTGGGGAATTCCGGCCCGAGTCCTTTGTCCGCTCCAGCCCAGAGCTGCCCTAAGGGACGCCCTAACGGACGATTTCAAAGCTTTCTCCATCCCATCCGCCCCGCACCATCTGCTAAAAGGAAACCTGGCCACAGGCTCGCTGCCATCCTTGGCCCTTGCTGCCTCACACGTGGAGTGCACGTCCTCCTCTCTGCCGGGGCGGGGAGGGCTACGACCTGCAGACACTGTGCATGGGGCATTTCAAATCCAGCAGCCCCGCGACGCGGGCGTGGTTATTCCTTGGCTGCAGGTACAGAAACAGGCTCAGAGAGGCAAAGCCTGGAGCCCCAGCAGAAGTGGGTCGTGAGCTCAGGCTCTGGAATTGAGCTTCCTTTTGCTACATGACACTGGTTGTGTCTGAGTCCTCCCTAGGCTGTGGGCAGGGCCACCTGGAATTCTTGCTTACAGCCCTTGGGGCCAACCCTTTTCCTAGCAGGCAGTGAGCACTCAAAGGTGCCTCTGTCCAGGGCCTTTCCCTAGCTCTTAGATGGCACTTACTGTGTGCCAGGTGCTGGGCTAAGTGCTTCATGTGTACCACAACCCCATCATTACTCCTGTTCTCCAGCAGGGGAAACTGAGGCACAAGTAACATGCACCAAGTCTTATAGTTACTCAATGGCAGAGCCAGGGCCCATGCCATCCTGCTTCAGGGTCTGAGCTCTTGCTGTAACCGCTTCTCCAGACCCTTAGAGGGGAGATGCTCTCTTCCTTCACCCTGCGTGAGCGCCCCACCTATGGGGGGCTGTCTCATTGTCTCACCTTTCCTTGTATCTCATGCATGGAGCTCATGGGGCTGTGTCAGTAAGCTGGGAGCTCCTCGCTGGAGGGCAGGGCTGGACGCATCCACACCTGTGTGCTTGCAGCCTCTGACCCCTAAATAGAATTGTTGCTCCGGATGGCGGGCGCCCATCACGCCTCCGCGTGAGGGCATCTCTGGGTGAGGGCAGCCCCCTCTCCCTCCATTCCCACCTCATGGTCCCCTGAGAGCAGGGGTGCCCTGGAGCCAGCTCACACCGGCTCCTGAGAGCTGAAGGCGAAACTTCCAGGAAACTTGCAAGCTGGTTGTTAAACTCTACCATTTCTAAAAAATTAAATCACTGAAACTTACAATGTAATACATTAAATTAAAAATAAAGATAATATATACTTAAAACTCATCACCCCCTAATTATATTAGTACATTTTTCTATTATTTGTGTTCTTGAGGTGACTTACATCTGTCATATGTGTACGCTGGAGACACTAGCGGTGAGCTCCCTCCCAAGTCCCCATTCAGTGACATTGCGTTGGTGGTTTGACAGCAGGCCTGATGGGAGTATTTATACCCCAGATATTGGCAAATGCCACAAATCAGGGCTCCCCCAGCCCACCCGGAGATCCAACTGTTACACCGTTTACAAGCCTGAAATCCAACTTGAGGCAATTGGGCTGTCACAGAAAGAGCAGGGACCGTGGAGTCTGCTCACAAGATTTGGGTCCCGGCTCTGCCTCCATCCACTGTGGGGCCTGGGCTATTTGTCCTTGGACCTCACCTTCCCACCTGCAAAATAAGGCTAAAGAACAGTGGCTTTTAAAAACTGAGCATTTACTATCTGTAAGGTGTCGAATCCACACTCTCATCAAATCTGCCAGCAGCTCTTTGAGGGGGACCAGTTATATCCTTTGTCAGACGGGGAGACGAGAGTGCCAAGAGGATAGGGAGTATAACACCTCAGCAAAGGTGACAGGGCAGATGTGAACCACACTCTCACCTGTTGTGGTTTCTTGGCCCCATAATAGCACCCAGTTCACAGGGTAGTTTGGGGGATTAGACGAGATAATGTGTGTAAAGAGTTTAGCACAGATTTGGCTTCCGCAGAACATAGCAAACATTAATTTACCAAGAGGCTTAAGAGTGGGATCTGGTCCACCCACGCCTGACTCTCAACCGGGCTATTTTCTGATTGTGAGATCTCCGGCCAGTCAAGCCACTTTGCTCGTCTAAGCCTCATGTTCCCCAAGTGAAAATAGGGATAAAAATAGCTACCCGGAAGAGCTGCTCCGAGGACAGAGATAAAGGATGTAAAGTGTCTGGAGAGAAGTGGGTACTCAATAAATGGGAGTGAGTGTTTGGGATTATCTTTTATTTCATGTCACTCAGACAGCTACTCTTCCCCGCTGGTGGTGGAGGCTGGGACAGGTGGAGCTGTGGAGACAGGGCCTTGTCTGGGCAGCTCCTGGCCCTCCCCTCCTGGCCAGGTCAGCACCCCCGGGGGCCCTGGCCCTAGAAGGGCTCAGAAGCATGAGGACGCTGTTGCTAGGCGCCAGTTGCTAGGCAACGCACTGTTTCTCCTGGCCGGGCCAGTCTGGGAGGGCCCGGCTTCTCTGGAGAAGCTCCTGCCTCCTGCAGCCTCTCCCCGACCTCAGAGCCACTGCTGAGGGCAGGTGAGGGTGGGGCGGGCTGCGGTTGGGTCCCCAGAGCAGAGCCAACTTCTAGTGGGAGGCAGACAAGGCTGAGGGAGCTGAGGGAGAGACAGCCAGCCTGGGGCTGGGACCGGTCGGGTGCCCAAGCCTGACTTCTTGGGGTGGCCAGGAATTCCCTGGGCAGGAGGTTGTCAAGTCACGCATTCCCTGAGAGGAGGGCGTGTCGTGGTTCAGATCAGGGCTGGAGGAGTCAGATACCCTAGGTCTGAACCCGGTTGTTCCACCTACTGTGAGCAAATCCTTTGTCACTCCGAGCCTCACTTTCCCCACTGTGAAATGGGATGTGAAGGGTTCCTGAGAAGGGTTGGGAAGGTGAACCAGGACACAAGTAGCCATGAGGGAAGTGCTGGAGATCAGTCTTTCCTGGGCTTGAGCTTGGGATTGGGGGGAGGAACCAAGGCCTGGGAGAAGGGACTGGCCTTGGTGGGGTGACGACCACCACCTCTGTACTCCCCCGAGCCTGGGCCTGGGACGGAAAGGCCTGTGTGCTTCCTCCCAGGCCCTGGGCCCTGCCCCAGCATCATGATGGGGAAACTCCCCCTGGGGGTCGTTTCCCCTTACGTGAAGATGAGTTCGGGGGGCTGCACGGACCCCCTGAAGTTCTACGCCACCAGCTACTGCACAGCCTACGGTGAGGGCACCTTTGTGCGGGATCCACCCCCAGGACACGAAGGGAGAGGCCCTCTCTAGGGGGAGCAGCCCCTCTGGTCTGTCACACTGCAGAGTGACCCTATCACACACGGAATCGCTGTGTCCCTGCAGTTCTGTCACTGTGATTCTGCCACACTGACCCTGTCTCCACCCTGTTGGCTCCATTTCCTGTTGTCATAGTCCTGATGGGCCAGGATTGCTCAGCTCCTGCCTGTGCTCTGAGACTTCCCCTGTCACAGAGACCACAGGGTCCCCCAGGGAGAGGCCAGCCCTGCCCGGGAAGCCCTGCTTGCTCCTCCCCTGACTGATGCTGCTGACCCATTGTCCTGTCTCCCTGTTTCCCCTTGTCAGGCCGGGAGGATTTCAAGCCCCAAGTGGGCAGTCACGTGGGCACAGGGTACAAATCAAATTACCGGCCCGTGGTCTCCTACCAAGCCAGTCTGGATGCCCTGGACAACCCTGCCATGGGGTACGGTCTGTGTGACCCCTCGCCTCCCGGCCCTGCTGGGCCTCAGCCCTCAGGGACATCAGTGCTTATCAGAACAAGTCCGGGCTGCGTGGATGGGGACCCTGAGCCTTGCCCAGCCTAGGCCTGGCTCCCAGCTTGGGCCCAAATGCTGGCAGGCTCCTGAGGCAACTGCGGGAGATGGGAAGCCCCTGGGCATAAGCAGCGCTGCCCCCAGACAAAGGCAGGTGGCCCCGTGGTCCTAGCACCTGCTCCCGCCCCACCCTCAGGGAACAAGTCCGGGACAATTATCAGACAGTGAGCAGTCAAAGTTACCGTCCCCTGGAGGTGCCAGATGGCAAGTACCCACTGCCCTGGAACCTGCACCAGACCAGCTCTGGCTACGGGCGGGAGAAACCCGGTGCAGGCGTCCCCACCAAGGAGGTCAGTGCTGGGCCAGGGCCAGGACGGGGGGCGCCCTAGGCTGGGCTGGAGGAGGGCTCCAGGGTTGGTCAGGGTAGGGTCCCCCCAGCAGGCTGGGACTGCACGGCCAAAGGCCAGTCATGGCAGAGGCGACAGGGCATGAGAAGCCACAATGTGGAGTAGGGTTCACTCACCTTTCTCCCCTTTATCCTTGTCCCCCTCCCACTTCTCCACCCTCTCCATCCCCCCGTGCTCACCCCCACTGTCCCCCACCATTGTCATCATCACCCCATCTTCTTCATTTCTATTGTCACTATTACCATGGTTCTCATCACCGTGACACCAGAAGGGCTACGCATTCCCTCATTCACCCGCTATGCTCTGAATCTCTCTTTTATATTGACGGTGACATGAGCCGGGGGAAATAGGGAGTGAAGTTGAAGTGAAGGAGTCGCAAGCGCACACGGGGAGGGTGGAGAAGAGCTTGCCCTGCGGGCCCTGGACAGAGACCCGAGGGAGCCTAGAGTCCTTCAGGTGCAGCTCCCTGAGGGGAGAGTGGAACAGGCAGGGCCAAGAGCAGTGCAAAGGCCCTGAGGCAGGAGTGTCTGATAGGAGGGGACAGCAGGGCGGCAGGTGGCTGGAGCAGAGTGTGGAGCCCAGGTCCTCTGGGGTTGCTGTCAGGACATGGGGCTCCCTGTGGGTGCAGTGGGAAGGCTGCAGGGCTCTGGGCAGAGGAGGGCATGACCGGCTTAGCTGTAAAGGAACTACTCTGGCTGCTCTGCGGATATGGTACCCTGTAGAGGTCAAGGGCAGAATTGGGGCCAGGAAGTGACTGCCATGCCCTCACCTTCCCGGAGGGCAATTGACAGGGACAATTACCTCCTCCCAGGTCAGGAAGGTCCATTTTGGAGGGCAATTGACAGGGACAATTACCTCCTCCCAGGTCAGGAAGGTCCATTTCGACACCCAGGAGCACGGGCCCCAGGCCATCACGGGGCTGGAGCCCAGAGACGTGCCCCTGCTCCACCAGCAGCAGGGCAAGGACTCGCTGGAGTGGGAGAACTGGCGACACGTGAGTGGTGCCCAGCTAAGAGGTGCAGCGGGGAAGACAGGGTCCACACCCGCCTCCCCCTCCCTCCTCGACACGAGGGCTGCGGGACTCACCCCAGAAGCCGACTCTGGGCTCAGCACCAAGCAGACCGAGCAGAGCAAAGGATGTGATTTGGGATGTTTCCCCAACAGCATCACAGTGCCTGGGGCTCCTTAGGATTTCACACCTCCGGTCCCTCCTCTCCTCTGCCCGGCTGTGTGAAGAGGGCGTCCCCTTCCTCCATCAACTGTCTCCTGTTTACCGTCCCTCCTGGCCTGGGTCCCTCCGGGCCGCTTGCTCATTACTAAGCGTCCACTGCGGCGTGTGACTTAGCAGGCGTTGTCACAGGGGAGCTGTGCTCTCGTGGCAGTGTTTCTGACCCCGTGATGGCCCATCAGAGAGAGCTTTATATCCGGGGTGCTGTGCGGGCCCTCCCGTCTCAGAATATGCCACTCAGGCCTGCCCAGAACACACACCTCCCAGGAGCTGCCACAGCACTGCCTGCCCAGCGCTGGGCCACCTGGGTTCCCACTGCCCCACCCTCTGTGTTCCAGGGCCCGCGCTTCATGACTTCTGAGTACAACTCCAAGTATCTCAGGGAGCCTTCAAACCAGCTAGGTAGCCCATGTCTGAACTCACGTCTCCCTCCCGATCCGCCTCCCCACTTCCTACCCAAAGGAGAGACCCCTGGGGGCCTGGAGGGGGCTAGGACCAGGAAGGCACCAGTGGAAGAAATAAGGCCTTACAGTTGGCCTGAGGGAATGGTGTCTCCGAGGCTGACCTCAGTGCCTTGGGCCTGTCAACCCCAAAGGCCAATGCGGCTTGTGCCCAACAGCTGCCTGGCCTGCCACTGTGGCTCCTGGCCTGCCGGCTCTCTCCCTTCCTGCCGCTCTGTCCCTTGTTCTCTGGCCTGGACTCTACAGTCCTTGCCTTAGTGCCCACGATTCTCAGAGCTCAGGTCTCCAGGTCCCTGGAGGCAGCTCCCTACCCACCTGTTGGGACATTGGGCCTGGGAAGCCACGTGGGTGGGCCAGGGAGCTGTCTTCTGCAGATCTCTTGCAGAAGAAATCAGTCGGTGTCAAGGAGAACACTGGCTTCATAGAAGAGTCCGGCAAGAACCCCATTGTCTTCCAGCCACCCTCCAAGGCCCTCCCTGGGGATCCTGTAAGTCCACTGGGGCCCTGCTAGAACTTTATGGTGCTTGAGGCCCTCCAGTCTCCAGGTTTCTAGCTTTTCTAGCTTTTTTAAGAGTGCCTTTGTTCTAACACACTGTGAAAGAGCCTGGATGAAAACCACTGCTTTGGTCCAACTCCCCCATTTTGTTTTTTTTTTTGTTTTTTTTTTTTTGAGACAGAGTCTCACTCTGCTGCCCAGGCTAGAGTGAGTGCCATGGCGTCAGCCTAGCTCACAGCAACCTCAAACTCCTGGGCTCAAGCAATCCTTCTGCCTCAGCCT
>CAUYRT010000209.1:0-12833 GCA_963574885.1 Lepilemur ruficaudatus
TATTTCTTTCTCTATTTTGCCTGCGTAGGACAGCCGGAGCTAACCTGTTTGAAGGTTGCCATGGGAACGATTTTAGGGCCCACTGTGCTGAGAAGTTTAGAGACCTGGAAGCTGTGCTTGGCCGATGATTGACTGGGCAGGAGGTGGGCCCACGACCCAGGAAGCCATAAAATACATTTGTTCTCAGCAGTTCAATGATCAGGCAAATTTAAAAAATATGCAACATTCATCTGGCTTAATTTGTTATGAAAAATAGGGGCTCCTGACAGGTTCGTTCTGCCTGTGAAACAAGCATTATTTTCATAAAACGAAGCACTCACAAACATAATTTTGCCTGAATTTATTATTCCCCATCCCTCTTTTCTATTCTTACCAGTAAGTGTCGATGGAAAATGGTTTTAGCTCAGAAAAATGATTGTAAAAATGTAGCTGTCCTACTTATTGAGAGATGACGTGAAAGATGATGGTGCTAATCATTTATTTTAGAGTGGATGAGTGCAGTCAGATTTCCCCACGGGCATGAAGTGTCTCTCCAACTGTGACACCAGTTAATTAAATCCTGATGATAGCTAACAAAGAGTGCAGCCTACTTCCCAAGTTCACAGCATGTTTAGGTGGGACCTTGTGACCTTTTATAAGCACAGCTCTTTAACTCCCCTCCCTGTTGGGTTGTTAACATCAGCAACAACAAAACTGTAGGAGCTTATAAGCAACTGGTTTCATGTGCCGTCCACCAGCACTAGGATTTTGTGATTTTCTTAGGAGGCTGATCCCTATGTGTTGGATAAATTAAAGGCCAGAATTTAAGGAAGATGAAGTGCAATACTTTACACACATGCTTTACTCAAAGTTTACTTTCAGAGAGTTTTTAAAAATTGAGTGCCTATTGTATGCTTGGTGCTAAGGATATGCTGGTTAAAAAAAAAAAAAAATCTAGCTCTCGTCCTAGCGGTGTTTGAGGTCCACAGCAAGAGATGAAATACATTTTTTAAAATAAAGACATAATTACAAGTGGAAATAGCATTGTTAATAAGTACATGATGATCACAAAGCACAGGGAAGGAAGATCTAATCTAGGGTAAGCACTATTTAAGCTGAGACCTAAGGTCTAGGAAGAAGAGTTGGCTTAATGATGAGTTGGAGAAAGAACAGGATCTATGAAGAACAATGTATATGAAGACCTGGGGGAGGGAGAAAGCACAGTGTACTTCAGAAATCAAAATAACATTAGAATGGCCATTAGTGGAGGCTAGATCTTAGGAAACTTTGTAGATCCTTCTGAAAAAGTTGGAGGCTTAATGCTAAAGTCAATGAAAAGCCACTTATAGGTTATTAAGCACAGAGTGAAATGATCATATTTGCATTGTGTACTAGAAGCAAAAAGTTTATGATGTTACCTGCTGGCTCCAGAATTTTTATGGGGGTGAACTTTTATCAGAAATATAGTTGGTAACTAACGACTCAGGATAGAAGGGAACACTCTGATGGCGTGAGTAGAGGAAACTAGGCAAACAAACAAAAACCAAAAACAGACGAACTAGTATCCAAGTTATGAAGAAAAAATGACTTTATTCCAGAAAGTAAGGGGGGAGAGATACATAGAGAGAAAGGGGTAGAAAGAACACGGTGAGAAGAGCCAGCAAGATGGTAGGTGCTGGGATGGGGAAGGGGCAATTAGCCAATGGAAACATCTGGATGGTGAGGAAGACAAAGACCATTTTGCAGCTGGAAATGCCTAATGTTCCATTGATGTTAGCAACGAATAGTAAATATTTCTCCATCTCCCCGAATCTCAATCTTTCCAAAAATGCTTTGTACGAGTCGATCATTTGTGAAACCTGTGGAAGGGGCTGAGTCTCACATTGCGGTGTTAAGGCACAAAAGCAGGATTCGTGCAAGTTGGTGCCTAAGAGAAGAGGAATTTGTAAGAATGAAAGTTTCCAGCAAATTAGCAAAACTTCTAAGGGGATTTTAATTTTTATCAAAGAGGAATGAGACTTAAAGCCAATTTTATTTAGGACTCAGAGGGCAGGAGAGTCCTTCTGGTTATAGTATGGAGAACTGGCTGAGAAGTATAGGCAGAAGTGGGTGTGATTATAGTAGTCTGGGAGAGAAATGATGATATCTAGGGCCAGGGTGTCATCAGGAGAAATTTAGAGAGCATGTTCTTCAGAACTTAGTGAATTGGGAATGGATTGGTTGTGGGTTGGTTGTGGTGTTGATTTTATACACACACACACACACACACACACACACACACACACACTGTTCACCACTGTATAAAGAAAGACTGCAGGTGAGCAGATACTGGCAGGGAAGGGAGAAGGGCAACATATATCATTAGTTCAGCTCAGTTTGATACACAGGAGTATGTGATGCCTGTGGGCATCCCAACTGAGGCTCTAAGTAAGTGATGGGATACATGGATCTCAAATTCAGAAGAGAGGTCTGGACCTGATATTTGGAAGTTATTGCCTCATAGATGGTAGCTGAAGTTATGAGAATCAAGGATATACCATAGTGTTGTGTAACAGGAGTTTACTTTTATTACTAACCTGCTTGGTGTTAAGTACTTTCTAGGCATTATTTCACTTAATGCTTTTAACAACTTTCTGAAGTTGATATTATTGTTTGTACTTTCCATATATAGTAATTGAGTCTTAGAAAGATTAGTTAACATATCTGGATCACATAGCTTTAAGGTGATGGGTATGAGAGTTAATCCCATGTTCATCGGATCCCAAAGCCTACACATTAACATTGAAGCTATATTTCCGGTATTTCAGGTTTGTACCACAGACTATCTTTTACTTTATTCCTTTTTAAGCATGAGACATAAATGTCACTTTAAGATGACTCATTTTTATTACATGAAGAGTTACAGGGCATTGGGCTGTAGGAAAAAGAATAGTGACTTAAAGGCAGAGCAGGTATGAATGTCGATTCCATCATATACAGATTAAATCTCTCTGAGCCTTAGTTTCCTCATCTATAAAATGGGAAGAGAATGCCTAGTTTATAAGGCTGTTGTGATATTAAAATGAAAAAATGTAGTTAAGGTGCTTGTCATATTTTGTCTTACATGTACTAAGTGCTTAATTTGATGGTTTAAAAAAGTCAAAATAACACTTAATCTTGCTAGGGAAGCTCTTGTTAGAGTCATTGTAAAGCTTTCTGAATAACATAAGAAAACTAATAAATTATAAAACAAATTTAAATTTTCACTTGCATAAGAAACTTTAACATCATAATAAAACTCCAAAATAAGAATCATGCAGTTTTTCAATGTGTATTTTTCAGGAACTATGGTAGCTCAGATTTCCTGTTACTTGAACTATAGACAAACATTATTGAGTCAGAAATATTATTTGTTGTTGTTGTCTTATTAAAAGAGACTCTGAATTAGTCTCTTTCCTATTGTTTTCCTTCTTCAAAATACTAGATTATGAAAAGTAAAAGGATCATAACATAACAGGATCTTGGTAAAACAATAGTATTATGAAAACAACAGAAATAAGAGTAATGAGCATAAAATTTTTCACTACAAAATCTGCTTCCTATTAATAGATTGTTGAACACAGGCAAATTATACAGTGTGAGACTCAGTTTTCTCATCTGAACAATGGAGTTAACACTTCTTTCAACCATAACTTTGTGATGACCATAGAGGATAATGTTTGTAAACTACTTAGCATAGCTGGGTGCATTCTAAGTCTCCAACAAATAGGCAGCTCTGATCAAGTGAATGTTCTGCATGTAAAAGCCTGGGGGAAAAATAACTGCTGAGCTTCTTATCTGTTACCAAATAAAAACTGAATTCTTTAGCTTGGAACTCAAAAACCATCCATAATTTGTCCCCAATTTACTACCCCATCTTGTCTGCTACTACTTCTCTGTAGCAAACTCCATGAACCCCATTTAAAGAGACAAACTCACCAGTCTCCATATGCCTCAGGTGCTTTCCTGCCTCTGTGGTTCTATTTATGCATTCCTTCTGCCTGAAATATCCCTTCCCTGCTTCAAATATCTGATACTATGTCTCTATTAAAATGACAAAGCAGACAAAAACATACACTGGGGAAAAGAATCCTTATTCACTAAATGGTGCTGGGAAAACTGGATAGCCACATGTAGAAGACTGAAACAGCATCCGCAACTCTCATCTCTCACAAAAATCAACTCATGATGGATAACAGACTTAAACCTAAGGCATGATAGCATAAGAATTCTAGAAGAAAATTTTGGAAAAAATCTTATAGATATTGGCCTAGGCAAAGAATTTATGAAGAAGACCCCAAAGGCAATCATAGCAACAACAAAAATAAATAAATGGGACCTGATCAAGTTAAAACAACTTCTGCACAGCCAAGGAAACTATCATCAGAGCAAACAGGCAACCTACAGAGTGGGAGAAAATATTTGCATGCTACATATCCAATAAAGGGCTGATAACTAGAATCTATATAGAACTCAGGAAAATCAACAAGAAAAAAATCAAACAACCCCATTCTTCAATATTTTATGGAGAAAAAAAGAAAAGAGAAAAACAACCCCATTAAAAAGTGGGCAAAGGACACGAACAGAAACATTTCAAAAGAAGACAGACTAATGGCCAACAAACATATGAAGAAAAGCTCAACATCTCTAATCATCAGGGAAATACAAATCAAACCCACAATCAGATATCACTTAACTCCAGTGAAAATGGCTTTTATCAAAAAGTCCCAAAACAACAAATGTTGGAGTGGATGTGGAGAGATGGGAACACTCTTACACTGCCGGTGGGACTGCAAACTAGTACAACCTCTGTGGAAAGTAATATGAAGATACCGCAAAGAACTCAAACTAGAACTACCATTTGATCCAACCGTTCCACTACTGGATATTTACCCAAAGGAAAAAAAGACGTTCTATAAAAAGATATCTGCACTCAGATGTTCATAGAAGTACAGTTCACAATTGCAAAGAAGTGGAAACAACCCGAGAGCCCATCAATGCATGAATGGATTAATAAAATGTGATATATGTGTACCATGGAGTACCATTCAGATATAAAAATGATGAACTATTAATAGTACCCCGTGTACTATTAATATCCTGGATGGAGCTGGAGCCCATTCTTCTAAGTGAAGTATCACAAGAATGGAAAAAAACAAGCACCACAGGTACTCACCATCAAATTGGCACTAACTGATCAACACTCATGTAAACATATGGAAGTAACATTCATAGGACGTCAGGAAGGTGGGGTGGGGAGAAGCGGATGAGTAAATTCACACCTAATAGGTGCGGTGTGTGATGTCTGGAGGTTGGACATGCTTGCAGCTCAGACTTGGGTGGTGCAAAGGCAATATATGTAACCAAAGCATTTGAATCCCCATAATATTCTGAAATTAAAAAAAAAAAAGAAAATGTCTCCTTCTGTCTCCTTCTTTTAGAGGCCTTATGACACTTCAGAAAGAATCAGTCTCTTTCTTCCTGTAACCTCGCAACCTAAATCTCAGGACACATCCCTCTGTACATGGGATCATACAACTCTAGTAATAGGCAGATTGCTCTTATAGTAAGAGTTAGAAACGATCTTAAATGTCTCTTCTCCTTTACCAAAATCCTTCTATCCTCAAGTTAGATATTTATAACATCTCCTTAAGCCAATATATAAAGAGGAAATATGTTCAGATTATTCATATAAAACAGAATAAAGCTAGAACATTTTGCACATTCATCTTCATTTCACAACGTTTACTTCAAATTGTCACCATTTCTTACTTTCCAGTGCATGAGTAACATGTTCAGCAAGCACCGATGCTATTTTGAATTACAAGAAGGCTGGAACAACAATCTGATATTTATGTTTTATAAATGAAGCTCAGAAATATCTTTGTCTTCGGGAACAGCTGTAAAAAGACAGTATGCAATTTACTGCACCAAGTGAAAGGATTCCATTCTTTGGAAGGGTGGGCATTTATATAAATCTTGCTGTGGTATTTGGTGTTAAGGAAATATCATTACTTTTACTTGACATGTTGAACTTGTTATTAATTAGCATTCCATCATTAAATATTTTCTTATTACATGTTACTATATGTATTTTAAAAGGTAAAAAATAGAATTTTGCATCATTGAAATAATTTTTAAAGCTAGCTTTTACCATTACAAAATTTTGCTGGTACAGAATCTAATGGCAATGATAAAATTTTTTCATAGAATCCTTTGCAGAATTTAAGTCTCTTTTCACGTAAGGCCTCTTTTGTAAAGTCAGCTCTTTTGGTGGCCGACATAAGTATACCACGGCAATTTACAGTAATCTACACTGTCTACATTAAACAAAATATCTCTTTATATAAGTCCTTTATTCAATTCATAATAAAAACTCAATAAAGTTATAACATGCAGTTCTTTCATCAGTGGCTGCGTGTTGGATCCACATGATTGTTAAAACCAATGTCAATGTGCTTCAAGTTCTGAAACATGCCTTTCCTATCTTGAATAGCAAGAAATATAATACTTATAATCAATATTAATTTTCTGTTGTTAACAACTTTATTTCTATTTCCTCCTACCTACATAAGATTCCTCTTTTCCCTTCTTTTGTATCCTTTTGTTTTCCATTTGCTCCTCTCTTTGTATTACTTCTTATGGTCTCCTTTGTACTATGTTTGGTTAGTCCTGTATATAAATTTCCAGGTAGATTTTAGCCTCTGAAGGACAGGGAACCAGACCTCACTTATTGTCTATCACAGAACCTAACACAGTAATTTACTATTGGAACTTCAGAAATAAATCCATCCATCCATCTGTCTAGCCACACTTCCATCCATATCTTTATTGAGCTTTTAAACACATTCTCACTGTGGCTGTCCAGCCTACTCCTCATGTGGCAGAGTATTTATTGTTATAGCTCAGTTTCTGGGTTATTAAGACAAAAGCATATCATTGTATTAAAGCAATGAAAGAATGCTTGTCCAAAGATAGTAGAAAGAGAGGCATGTAGGTAAGCAGGGAGAAAGGGGGACTCAGATGAAGAGAAAGACTAGAGGAATATGAAGAAAGAATAGGCAGGAGATGATGAAGAAAACTTGTAAATTGAGAATAAGAATAATAGTGAACTATACAATAGTGACAGAATCAGACTGATATTTTATATCAGGTCATGACTCTTACCTATGTTATTATTTAATACTTGACACAGAAAAAATTAAGATAAATCTCTTGTTTCCTTATCCACTGTCCACCTTCCCTTATTTATTCTATGGCTATGTTATAATTTGTTTCTGATTTGCAGAGAATGTATTCTTAAAAGCTCGTAGATAAACCATTAATAAATCATATGTTGCTATGGAAACTAATAGAGCTTTGATGTTCTCTCTGCCCAGGCAGTGACCGTTGATTCACCTGGCTAAGATGTGCCATGGAGATTCGAATATTGGCTAGGAGATTGGGCTGTAAAATCCCTTGAAATTCACAACTTTGAAGAATTATGAATTAATAAAAGCTGAACCTATGAGTAATTTCTAAGAATATTAGGAGATGCATGCCATATTTCCTTTTAAACCATGAGTATCCAGGATTTGTTTTCTTCAAAATGACAATTTTTCTCAAGCCTTTTCCATTAACTTAAGCTTCAGGAAAATAAATCATGGACCATTTGCTGGAAGATTTTAAAAATACTTTATGATAATTCATTGCATTATTTTCCAAATATATTGGTGCATAATTTATAATAAATATGATTCATTATATATATTTAGATATATATTTAGTACATAACAATATGATTCTGTTTCATTGGAATAAGAAATACCATTAACCTGACAAACTTGTTTAATTTAATTGATTAATGTGTCCACTTTTTGTGCATTCCATTTAGCATTCAAAATGAGAAAAAGATTTTTAGTTATCAGGTAATTACAATTAAGCCCATACTGACTGCTATAATTAAATAGAGAAAAGAATAATAACAATTGTGATAGCTTGCATATATTAGGTGCCTAATATATACCAAGAATTTTTCTAGATTTTTTATATGAATTATGTTTAATACTTAAAGCACTATTTAGAACTTATTAATATTATTTTATCAATAACTAGGAAGTAGAAGAGGAGAAATTCAAATAGAAGTAATTAAAGCAATAATTTTTAGTGTTTATTTGATGTTAGCTACAAAAGCATGATTGTGAGCAAAGAAGACTTGTCTTGGCCCTCGTGAAGATTAATTCTAAATAAGCATAATAGCAGTAAGAAGCAATGAGTATTATGGCTTGAAACACAAAGTACCATGCAAGCAAAAATAGCTTACTAGTGATACTCAAGGTGATGCTTAAAAGATGAGCAGGAGTCAGCTAGGTAAAGTGGCTGGTGTAAGGGGGATATTTTAGGCAAGATGGAGTGGGGAGCACCAGTGTGTTCAGGGACAGAGGATGAACACAGCACCTTCAAGGAACAGGAACAACCTTGTAAATCATGTTTAGATGTTTGGGCCTGCCGTGGGACTATTAAAGTGTTTTATGCATGAGATGAGCAGCTTTCCTTTTGATAACCAAGGAATAACTAGTAGTGTGGAGCCTGGACTGTGGGAGTAGAAGCTAAGAAAATAGGAAGCAGGAGACCAGTTAGATGGCTGTAGCACTAATTCAAGCAAGACTGATCTGGACAAGGAAGCAGCAGTGGTGAAGGAGGGGAGGAGAACAATGAGAGATCTAGGAAAGAAGTATTAGTGTTCTGAGTGGGAAGGGGCCTTGGAAATCATGTCATCCAAACTTCTTAATGCAGATGAGTAAGTCCAAGGCCCAGGAAAAGGAAGGGTCCTGTTCAAGGGTATCTTGATGGTTACAGGAGGACTTTTACTTAAATGTAGGTCTTTTTGAACCCAGTCTAATAATAGTTCCATTACAATGTTTTAACTTCCAAAACTTACCAAATCAATTTATTTTTTTATTTTTTGCCATAAGCAACAAACTTACTTAGGTGGGCTTTCTGTGTATGCTGTAGAGGTAAAAGACAAATTGAACACTGAGATGAATAGTTGAAGCTGTAAGTCTGTTGTAAACAGGTGATTGTTTTCTAAGAGGAAATGAAAACTGTCTTCATCACTTATCATTTTTAAATAACAAATTAACATATAAAAATAAAAAGAAATTATGGGATTTATTCTTATAAAAGAATCCTCTAAATGCATATTGTGCTTCTGAGTGGGGCTTTTCCAAACTTAAAAGGCATATGAATTCAGGAGGTTTGGGATGGGGCCTATTGCTCTGCATTTCTTTCTTTCTTTTTTTTTTTTTAATTCAGGATATTATGGTGGTACAAACATTTTGGTTACATGAAATGCATAACAAGCTTCCTGGTGGTGCTAATGCTGGTCCACAGAACACGCTTCATAGAAAGGCTTTAGTTTTCAAAGTTTTTAACTCACAGATTGCCTGCAACCCTGGGCCATCTAGGCTAAGCCAAGCCTAATCTAGTCAGTCTCACTAACTTGTAAAAATAGGTGACCGAGTGGACAAGGCAATTTGTTGTTAATCCACTGTGAAGACTTCTTAGCAAGATGGTGGCTTCCACCACTAGAGCAGCACACACATGGAGCTCAGGGGCTTTCAGCAAACCAGGGGAGCACTATCCATGTGCCTCACATTGTTGATGCATCACTTTGACATCCTTGGAAGAGAAGCACTACACTCTGCTTTGGGACCCAAGTTACAATCCTCTTACTAGCTTTATGACCTAGGTTAAACCATTAAATATTTTGAACCTTATTTTTTTACTCAATTTTATACTTTAAGATTCAGATTTTTGTCAACTTTGAGTTTAGAACTATTACAAAAAGGTAAAGGGATAATATGCATGAAAATTTTCTGTTACATGGAAGGTATTAAAGAATTAGAGGAAAGTGATGTCAGCAAGACGGCAGAATAGGAAGCCTTCAACCTTTCTTTCCCCCATAGACCCAATGATACAACAACCGATACACAGATCAATTCCCTTTGTGAGAAATACAAACATCTGTTGAGAGGTTCTTACATCCTGGGTGAGCATAAAACCAGACACACTGACGCTGATAGGAAAGTTTGAAACATCTCTTACCATAATCCTTACCCCCAGCATAGTGCCATATAATTGGGAGGAACCCCTCAGCTTCCTGTTTCTCTCTGGGGAGGGAAGGAAAGGACTAAATTATATGTTGAACATTCTGATTTTTCTGGGGATTGCCTGAGGCACTGGTTTATGGCTTGCCTATCACAAAGTGCTGATGGAACCCAGCACTCTCTAGACTCCTGGGGCCACTGGAAATAAAGATGGAAGTTTGAACTAGTATGTTAACATTCATCACAGCCCCTAACCCTGGCTCAGCACAGAGCAAATGGAAGAAAAATCCCAGATCCCATCTTCTTCCCGAGGAGAAAAACAGTGTACCAATGTTCCAGTTTTTCCAACGGCTGCCTGAGGGAGTGGTTTCTATCCCACCTGTCTCAGACTGCAGATCACAGCCAATATATTTTAGATAACTGGGAGCTGCTAAGAACAAAGTTGGTAGTTTGGACTAGATGAAGGTTTTAGAAGCCCCAAGAATCTCTGGCCAGGCTGATTGGTGAAGGTCTTCTTCTGTTTTAGGCCAGTCTAGGAAGACAGACAGAGAAGGCTGTTTTGTCTTATGTGCAGAAATACTAATGAAAAGAGTCAAGGAAAATGAAAAAACAAGGGAAATAAGTCCAGAAGAAAGGTATAAGATTGATCTCCAGGAACCAACCTTAATGAAACAGAGATATGTGTTTTATCTGATAGAGAATTCAAAATAATTTTCATAAAGAGGCTCAACAAGGTCAAGAGAATATGCATGAATGAAGTAAGAATTTCAGTAAAGACATAGAAAATATTAAAAAGTAACAAGAAATCAGTTCAGAAATCATTGAGCTGAAGAATACAATAACTAAACTAAAAAATTCACTAGAGGGGTTCAACAGTAGACTAGATCAAGCAGAAGAAAGGATCAACAAACTTAAAGACACATAATTAGAAATTATTCAGTTAGAGGAGCAGACAGAAAAAAGAATGAAAATAGTGATGAAAGCTTAAGGGGCTTATAGGGCATTATTCATCAGACTAATATATACATTATGGGAGATTCACAAGGAGAATAGAGAGAAAGGGGAAGAAAGCTTATTCAAAGAAATAATTGCTGAAAACTACTTAAATCTGGAGAAAGAAATGACTTCCATATGCAGAAAGCCTAATAGCCCCAAATAAGATGAATCCAAATGTATCAACACTGAGACAAATTATGATCAACCTGTCAAAAATCAAAGACAAATAGAATTTTTAAAGCAACAAGAAAAAAGAGACTTATCATATATAAGGGAAATCTGCATAAGACTGTTAGCAGATTCCTCAGCAAAAACTTTGCAAGTCAAGAGAGAGGGGATGATATATATTAAAAGTGCCAACCAAGAAACTACACTTGGCAACATTATCCTTCAAAAATGAAGAAGAGCTAAAGACATTCCCAGAGAAATACAGGCTGAGGGAGTTCATCACCACTAGACCTGTCTTATAAGAAATGCTAAAGGGAGTTCTTCAGGTTGAAACAAAAAGATGCTAAACAGCAGAACAAAAGCAAATGAAAGTACAAAAATTTCTGGTAGAGGTAAATATATAGACAAATAGAGAATACTGTAATATTATAATGGCAGTGGGTAAATTATTTTTAATTCCAGAAAAGTTAAATGGCAAAAAGTATTAAAAATAACTATAACTGTAAAAATATCTTAATGATTACAGAATATAAAAATATATAAATTTGACATCAATAATATGAAGTGTGTATGAGGAGGGAGTAAAAGTGTAGAGTTTTTGTATGTGATTGAAGTTCAGTTGTTATCAGCTTAAAATAGATAACTGTTATGACTATAAGTTGTTTTATGTAAATTCCATGGTAATCACAAAGAAAATACCCACTGAAAGTACACAAAAAAAAGAGAAAAAGGAATTAAAGGGTATTAATACAAAAAGTCAACAAACCATAGAAGGTAACTGAAGAAGAAAGGTGGACAAAAGAACTACAGGACAGGCCGAAAATAGCTAACAACAGGTAACAGTAAGTTCTTCCTTAGCAATAATTACATAAAATATAATTGGATTAAATATCCCATCAAGACTCAGAATATTTGAATGGATAAAAACCAAGTTCCAGTTATATGCTGTCTACAAGAAACTCACTTTAGATTTAAGGGCACACATAAACTAAAGCAAAATGCTGAAAAAAGTGTACTCCATGCAAATGGTAACC
Source organism: Lepilemur ruficaudatus (assembly GCA_963574885.1). Classification (NCBI taxonomy): domain Eukaryota; kingdom Metazoa; phylum Chordata; class Mammalia; order Primates; family Lepilemuridae; genus Lepilemur; species Lepilemur ruficaudatus. The sequence goes on from CAUYRT010000209.1 coordinate 12,284, forward strand.
AAGAGAGAGCAGGGTGACTATACTTACATCAAACAAAATATAATTATATCAGACAAAATGGACCAAAAAAACTGTCACGGAGATAAAGAATGATATTATATAATGATAAAAGAGTCAATTCACCAGGATGATATAACAATTATAAATATATATGCACCCAACATCAGAAAAATATTGACAGAATTGAAGGGATAAATAGACAACAATAGTAGCCAACTTCAATACGCAACTTTCAATAATGGATAGACCATCCAGAGAGAAAATCAAGTAAGAAACAGTGGACCTAAATAACACTATAGATCTAATGGACTTAACAAACACATATAGAACATTCCACCCAACAAAAGCAGAATATACTTTTTTCTTGAGTGCACATGGATCTTTCTCCAGAGCACATGTTACATCATGAAACAAGTCTTAACTCATTTAAGAATTTTGAAATCAGGCCGGGTGCGGTGGCTCATGCCTGTAATCCTAGCACTCTGGGAGGCCGAGGCGGGTGGATAGCTCAAGGTCAGGAGTTTGAGACCAGCCTGAGCAAGAGTGAGAC
>CAUYRT010000211.1:0-10469 GCA_963574885.1 Lepilemur ruficaudatus
AATTAATTTCTTTCTATTTATAGTAGAGACGGGGTCTCGCTCTTGCTCAGGCTGGTCTTGAACTCCTGACCTTGAGCTATCCACCCGCCTCGGCCTCCCAGAGTGCTAGGATTACAGGCGTGAGCCACCGCGCCTGGCCTACCGTACCTCTTAATGAGAACTAAAAAGTCACATTGAAAAGAGATCAGATACAAGAATGCAATAATTATGATCATTTTTGCAAATGATCTACCACAATATCAAGCAGTGCCTGGCAGATTATAGGCATTCAATAAGTGGTGACTAATTTAAGTTAAAGTTGAGGTTTGTTATCATACTTTATACTATGGCCTAGGAGTCATAATCTATTCATTAATTTATTTAATCATTCATTTATCCAAAAATATTTTAGAAGTGTAGCATAGCTTGGTGGTTCAAAGCACCAACTCTGGAGTCAGCCTGTCTGGGTTTAAATTTTGCCCCTGCTGTTTCCTAGCTGAGTAACTATAAGCAAGTTATAAAGCCCTATCCTGCCAAGTTTCCTTTACAAAGTGATAATTTTATCTACCTTATAAGTGTTTTATTCGAATTAAATAAGTAAATATTTATAAAACACTCATTGTTGCTTGACATAAAATAAGGATTTTCTATTTATTATAAAATACATAAATGAATAAATATTAATTGAGTGCCTACTATATGCCAGAGACAGAGCTAGTGCTAGAAAATTAAAAAAATAATAATAATAAAATAAGGACATAGAGAAGAGCCTTACCTTCAAAAATTCCTAAAGAGGGCTAAAACAGACAAGTAAACAAATGGATGTTGTATTATAGAATTAATTAAGTCCATAATGAGATTGGTGTAATGTAAGAAGGGAGGGTAGAATAATCACAAGATTTCTTTCTACAACAGCTGGAAAGGTCCTCAGTTAGTTCATGACATTTAGTCTGAGGGTGAAGTATGAGAAGGGGCTAGTCAGGAAAGAAGTAGGAAAGGAGAATTCTAGGTGGAAAGAATACTAACTTAAAGAGAGAAAACTTAACCATCAGAAGGGCAGTGTGACTCAGCCAGGTGAACTGACCATAATCCTAGAGTTAGGGGCAGGTAGATGCATGGAAATAGAAGATGCAGGGTAACCTTCTGGGATGCTTGGGCCCTATTACCAGCTATGGTGGAAGACTCCCATGATATTTTTTAAAACCATCTCAACTCTCTGGCTTTAATTTTTCTTGTCTGTCAAATGTAGATCCTTTTATCCAATTCAGGTGGTGTGAAAATTAAATACAAGGTCATCTCTCTAAAAAAAGGTTTCATCCAGCGGGATCTTCACAAGAAGCACGCCATCCCCTCCAAGTGTGTGTGTGTGGTGACAGCTTATCAGGAGAGAAGGATGGAACCTCCCTTAGGAGTCCTGTCCTAGGAGGATGGGAGGAGAGGTTTGCAGAGCCTGGAGGGTAACAACAGAGTTTGAGGTTAGGAACTGCAGAGATCTGTGTTCACTTGTCTGCTGTACCCCAGTAATGGGGAGGTTCCTGGATACCTGTGAAGACATAACACAAAGACTCGAGGCCTCTGAGAGCTTTGCTGAGGAATCCTGTGGCCAGACCTCTGAGACCTGAGGGCTTCATTACAGTGCACTACGGTGCCGGGAGCACAGGCCAGCATGGTGCCCACCAGTGACTAAAGACCCCGCCCCTTCCCCACCGTGGAGGCATGGCCTTGGCTCCCAAAAAAGACAGGTAATCCCCGTAATATGACAGGTTGATTTAGGTAATTTGTATTGGCTACTTCAAGTTAAATCTGATTTAGCCTCAGATTTAACTTGATTTAAACAAATAGAACAACTAATTTTCTACGGAGCTAAATATGATAAGACAAATTATTATCATTTCTTCAAAGAAAACTAAGATATTTTTCTAGATCACAAATATTCTACACTTTAGGAGAAACACATACATACAATCACCACCTAGGAAAGTAAAATAAAGTTTGTCAATGGGCAGGGAGGATTGAAAGAGCTGAATGGGAGACCACCTAGTTGTGAATTTCCGGATAGGAAGACGAACAGAGCAGCCCTGAAATTATTTCCCTGCGGTAATTCCTGGGGCAGGGAACTCCCTGAGTTCAGTCAAGGAGGCAAAATTGGAGAGATGAAGAACAGTTCAAAATGCCACTTTTACCTGTAATGAAAATAAACAGAAATACAGTAAATAAACAAATTACTCAACTCTTGATAATCTCTCCATTTCCTACAGAATTCACCTGCTATTGTAAAGAGAGAGGGGGACGCCCCTACAAACCACTTGAACATGTAAGTTACACTTCAGAACCTATTAGTCCTCCTGATTTGAGGAATAAAAACCAACTGCAGACCCTATCAAATGTGAGAGAAAATGGGCTACCTTTAGCCACACTTGTTACAATCTATTGCTAATTCTGTGGAGAGTGCAAGAATTAGCCTCCCCTTAATTGGCAGCTGCAAAGAAGTCTCCCCAGGAAACTTTCTTCTATGGGAAGATTTAAAATTCCATTAGTAGCAATGACAACATTATAGCCAAGAGGAGGGTAGAGTTGGTCTGATCTTTTGTTTAAAATATTCAGAGTAATTGATGAGAGCACTAGAGAGAGCCAGAGCAAGAGAGCGAGAGGGAGCGAGAGGGAGAGAGAGAGAGAGAGAGGCTATTAGTTGAATGATTGATAATGGAACCTTTCTAATTACATCAGCCCTTTCCAGAGGAGACAGGTCATGAAACTTATAGATCCACAGCTATAAGTTTAAGAGTTTTTGACAAATAACTATAATTTAAAATACAACTATTAAAAGATAAGACAGATGTGAGCAGTTTGTTTCTTTTTTTTATGTAGGAGTCAGACAGGGACGGGGGAACTTTGCTGCCTTAATGGAACTAAGCGTTGCAACTGTAGTGACATGACTTCGGGTTGGTGAGATTAGGTTACAAAGCACTAAACCAGTAAAAATGTGATTACCGTTAATTTCATGAGGAGAGACATGTATATCGTCTTATTTTTCCATCTTCTAGAGATGCCTAATTTAGAATATTTTATTTCTAGTTGTAAACAGCATTCATACTCATTATAGAAGTTTAAAGTATTAAGATCGTTAATATGAAACGTCCGATTTTGAATTAAAAGTTTAGTCTATTTTATGCCAAACAAGAAGCATTACTGTTAAGCAAAGTATATGCCTAAACTATTGATGGTTTTGCCATCTTAAGAGTAGCTTGTTTATGCCAGCAGCAAAGAAGCCTGGAGAGCGAGTGGTGATGAAATTGCAAAAGGTGTTTTCCACAGCTTGTTGAGAAAGGAATATTTTTCCTTGCAAAAAGTGGTCCGAAGCTGAAAGAAGTGGTAGTCAGTTGGTGCAAGGTCTGGTGAATACAGTGGATGACAGAGAGTTTCCAAGTCCAGCTTTCTGTAGTTTGAGCAGCGCTGTTTGTGCACCATATGGTCGACCGTTGTCTTGCAAGAGGATTGGTCTGTTTCCATTGACCAATCTCGGCTCCTTCTTCAAAAGGATCCTCATCATTTTGTCCAATTGGTTGCAGTAGACATCAGCTGTAATCGCTCGGCCAGGTTTCATGAAGGTGTAGTGGATCATACCAGCACTGGATCATCAAACAGACCCCATTAGCTTTTTTTTATGAATATTTGGTTTTGGACTTTATTTCAGCACTTTATCTTTATTCAACCATTGTGCCAAACACTTGAGGTTGTCAAAAAGAATCCATTTTTAATCACACATAACAATACAGTGTAGAAAATAGTTTGCCTTTATGTCATGACAACAAAGAAAGGCAAGCTTCCAGATGACTTCTGTGCTGATGCTTGTTTAATTCATGCGGAACCCATCTATCCAGCTTCTTTACCTTGCTGATTTGTTTCAAATGGTCCAATATTGTTGGAATAGTAACATCAACCCTTTCTGCTAATTCACACGTAGGTTGAGACGGATTTGTTTCCACTATAGCTTTTGGCCCATCATTATCCACTTTCGTCTCAGGTCACCCACGTGGCTCATTTTCAAGGTTACAATCACCAGAACAAAACTTCTCAAGCCATGGATATACTGCGTGTTCATTAGCCACTTCCTTCCCAAACACTGCCTTGATATTTTGAGCTGTCTGCACAGCACTCGTTCCACGACAGAGCTCATATTGGAAAATAACGTGAATTTTGTACTTATCCATGACTTCATAAAAATTGCTTTAAAAATAACTTTGAAAGATAATCACAAGTCAAACCATGCGTTTGAAAGACTGAGGATGTACCTGCACAATAAAAATAAAACAAGAAGTGTCAAAGTGAAATGTCAGAGATATCAACTTTCAAACTGAGTACTTCAGGAAATCAGACATTTCATACTTAATAACCTAATAATAAAATAAAATCTCTTCCACAATTAGCTGTCATGGTGAACTTCTGCCAAAGTTTTTCCCTCTTATGAATACTTGTAAATAGTTGGGATTTATATAATCCATGTAATAACCTAATTTTGTTGTCATGTGGCATTAAAATACATTTCAGGATGCCATAAGAAACACTTTATACATTTAGTTTTAATAACTCCAGAGTATCCTATTTTGGCATTTAAATTTTGTAAGTCTGTTTTTAAATTGAATAAAAGAAAGAAATAAACTAACCCAATATACTTTTTAAAGATTGCTCTGAAGAATTTCATTTGTTTGCTATCATAAATAATTATCTGAGAAACTAATTTTATTAGATAACATCAGTTTTGCCAAATTGATTTCCAAAACCTTTTTACCTGTTCTGTACCTTAATCATATCCCAATAAGTGAAAATTAATTTCATATTTGAAATCTTTTTGGCTTAAGATTTGAACATTACAAAATCATGTAATGTTTTCTCAGCCCAAGTTCTGGGTAAATTCACCGCAAAGATGAATGATTAATTAGCAAAGATATATTTAGGTTTGGAAAAATGTGTCTCTTTTAATCCAGTTGAGTTCATCAGGTTCTCTGGTTTAATCCTATCTCTCTTCAGATTCCATTTTTTTTTTTCCTTAAAAGTCTTCCCACATAATTGTAGGGGAAGTAGCAGCAATTCTTGGTCCCATCTTAAACAGTGAGAGTTTGCATAACCAGTCCTCCTCATTTTGGAAGACTTTATTTCTTTTCCTCTGTGTGTGTGTGTACGTGTGTGTGTGTGTGTGTGTTTCTGTGTTGGTTGTTGTGTGGATTATTGGACAAATAGTCTCTGCTGATTGTGATCGCTGCTGATTCACAGAACTGACATTTTCACTGGTGGATATTATTTCTTGCTAATACCAATACAGATAATAGCTTAATTGCACAAAGCGCTTACTGTATGTGGGTTGCAACGCTAATTTTATCAACAACCTAGCTATAGCTTAATAACCTTGGTCAAATCCCTCTGTATATCTCTCTGTACCTCAATTTTGTTATCTGGAGAGTGGGGCAATACTAGATTTCTCATAAATTATGAGGATTTTATGAGATGATGGAAATGAGAGTGTTTTTTAAAGTATGATAAATACTTGTTAAAGTGACAGATTGTCTCATTCTCTTATTTTGCTGACAAAGGAGAGTAAACTGTAATGTTTCTTCTAATGAGTGTGACCTGCATATTCTATGACACTCCATCCTCACAACACTATCTGAAATACATCCTTATATAGACTGGAAGACTGAGGCTCAAAGAAGTGAAGTCACATGCTCCTGTCCACTCGTGTGACTGAGTCAGTATTCAGAGCCAGCCCTTCTCCCAAGAAGACCCACAGGCTACCCTAATGCCTCACTGTTGCCTTTCTTTATCCCAAAGGCACATGCTCCTGATTTTGGCTTGTCTGAGTCAGGCCACTTCCTTTGATTTATAGTGGTATGTTAATGTGGCCACCTAATAGAAAATTCATTTGCACCTCCCTAGTCTGGAGTTGGTCCCCATGCCTACTGCAGTTGTAGAAAACATCCTCCTTGCTCAACTCTCACCTCCTGCCTGCACAAAAGCACTCAGCATAATGGAAAATCTCCCATGATGCATGGGCTCTGTCTCCAACCACAAATTGCCCAGGGTAATTAAAGCATAAAGAAACACCATAGTCAGTCAGGGACTAATGGGGGTCTTTCCTGCAATATTTACCTCCTACATTAACTCTCTAATTAGACAGCTATACTTCATCATCCCATAAGCCTGGTTCAATATGTTAAATTGAATGGCCTATTTTTAATATATAGTTCATATTTGGAATTGCAACAGTTGCTGAGGGTGAAGGGGTTTAAGATAGGTCAACAGGGAGAAAATTCTTATTTTCCAAAATATATTAAATTGCTTCTTTGGAATATTTAGCTTAGGACCCTAGATAACATCTATAATCTCACCAGTCTCTTTCAAATATTGCCTGATCTGAAGTCCAATACAATCATCTTTCAATAACAACTTCTTTAACAACAACTTGCCATCCATTCACTCAGGTCAGTAAATAAAATCCAAGTATCTGTTTTGCCAAGCATTGTTCTAACTGTTTAGAAATATCAATGACCCAAACAAAAACAGATCCTTTCCTTTCAGAACTTATATTCTAGCAAGGGAGATGGACGCATAATTATCTATAAGCATGATAAATACATACATTATAAACCAGGTTGGAATGAATAAGTGCTTTGATAGCTATGTGGAAAGGGTACAAGGCATCCAAGGGAATGTTGTGGAGCAGCTCCTGGTAGTAATTAGAGTGGTCACGTGAGTGTAATTGAAAGGTGAATCCTGAACGGAGACTTAGAAGGACAGAGATGAGTTTCAGCCAGCAGATCTGGAAAAGAACACTTCTCTCACTTCTGGCAGAGAGAAAACCAAGGGCAAAAGCCTACAGTGTTCTAGAATTTACTAGTGGCCACTGTGGCTGTGCCCTGCAGGGTGTGTTGAGGACTAAGATATTTACTCTGATTAAAATGTGGAACCACTAAAGATTTCTAAGTAGAGGATGGATGTGAGCTAGTATTTTAGGAGTAGAACTAATTGGTGCCAGCTGCTGTGGACTGAATGTTTGTGTTACCCCCCAAATTCTTATGTTGAACTCCCAATGTGATGGTGTTTGGAGGTGGGGCCTTTGGGAGGTCATTAGCTATAGATGGGCTTATGAGGGTAGGGCTCTTATGATGGGATTAGTATCCTTATAAGATGAAGAGATCAGAGCCCAAGCTCTCTCTATGGTGTGAGGACACAGCAAGAAGGCAGCTGTCCACAAATCAGGAAGAAGACTCTCACCAGGAACTGGGTTCATTAGCATCTTGATCTGGAACTTCTGACCTCCAGAACTGCAACATAAATTTCTGTTGCTTAAGTCATCCAGACCATAGCATTTTTTTGTTATAGCAGCCTGAACTGACCAAGACACAGGCCTTAAACTAAATAATTTATATTTAATTCTCAACAATCCTGTGAATAAGCAGCAGCAGCTCTATCTTACAGAAAAGCAAACACAAGTTTTAAGAGATAAGATGCCCAAAGAATAATGATCAGGAAATGACACAAATATAACCCAGACTACAGAAGAAGCCCATTATGTGTATGCCATACCACTGCTTCTTACCCATGTGATTTTCTGTATGTTTTCCCAGCACTTTCACCCCTACTTTCCAGCTTCTTCTGAGTCTTCTTATCTTTTAAGGCTGGGCTTCAACTGAGCCTCCTCAGTAAGGCCAATCCTGAACACTCCGGTTAGTCTTGAAACTTGGCCCCCCTACACATACTAGGACTATCACAGCACCTTTTCAGTATTTTTCATAGTTCTTATCACAATCTGTATCTATTTATTTGTTTATTCATTCATATTCTATCTGCTACCCCAAATACAAGCTAAATTATTGTAAGTAATTTGTGAATACTGCAAACCTAGCACAATGTTTGCTATTCTGTGGGTGTTAAATAAATATTTATGGAAAGAGAGAATAATGAACACTTAAAACAATTTCATGAAAATAAACAAGAAAGATCAGTTTTGGTTTTTTTTATAAGTAAAACAAAAGTCATCCCTTACTGCTTACAGAGCTGAAAGCCCAAGCCTTCCTTATACATAGGGCTCTTCACAGTCTACCACCAAATCCTTTGTCTCCCCACTGGATGATTCATATCTGAATTCATTATGAATTCTGATTCATATCTGAATCATTATTTATCTTCAACTAGCCAAAGAAGCATGTAATTCCTAAGTTAAACACTATGGAATGGCTGCCTCCTCATTACACAGTCAAAGGCACTATTACTCTTATGTTCCAAACATGGAATCTGTCAAGAATGGTGGAAAGGTACCAAAGCCCATGCTATTTCTGCCAATAAACTTCCTTGCTCATGGCTAGACTTTGTTATTGAGTGTCTCTGAGAATTTTGGGTTCTAGAATTCTCAGAAGTGATTACACCAAAATTTTATCAACAAATCTAGAGAGATCAAATGCAATGAGCTCCATGAAAGTCTGTATAAGAGCAAAAAGCCAATGAAACTTACCCCATAGGAGCTCCCAAAAAAAAATGAGACTTACTGAACTAAATGGACCATGTTCTTAAAAATGAGAACACAGAGGCCGAGAGGAAGCCAAACACTTGTTACACGTGCAGCAGTCTCCAAACTTTTTGGCAGTGGGGATTTTTCCAGGAAGGGACGGGGACTAGGGGGAGGCAGAGATCAGGCAGCGATGTGAGTGAGTAATGGGGAGCAGCTATAAATACAGATGAAGCTTTGCTCACTTGCCCACTACTCACTTCCTGCTGTGTGGCTGGTTCCTAACAGGACACAGACCAGTACCGGCCTGCAGCCCACGGATGGGGGACCACAGTCATAAAGCGTGAATTTCCCCCTGCCAGCCCCAGAAAGCCAGTTCTTCTGACTTTAGTGCTTTATTTCTACCCCTCTCTGAAGGATCCAAGTAGATTCAAAACCATAATCTTGTACAAGAATGATCTGAGTCATCCTTTCAAACTGACGTTAAAGAGATAAATACGTGCAAAATGTCAAGTTGGTTAGTTGAAACAGAGACCTCACTTCTTTTATTTGATTATTATGATAATAGTGACAGTCATAATACTCCTTGCCACTGAACTGACACTGGCTATTCAATCAAAATTGAATAATGCAGAACAATTTTTTGACATTGCTGCCCTGCTTAATAGAAACAGCATGTAGGAATACACATACACACAATTATGCATGTCTGGCAAAAGAATTATTGCAAATGTGGAAAATCAAAAATTGCATTAAGGTCAATGTTAAGCCTTAAAAGGATTGAGCAATTTGAGGGAGCAGGTGGTCTGGAAGGCCCCCTACCACTCCTAGTGTGAACAATCTTATGTGAGAAGATCAACAATCTGCATGAAGAATACTTAACACGTCCTTTCTCTCCATAACTCTTGGTCTCCCCAGGAGATATCTGCTATATTACAACAAATGTTTGTCAGAGTTTGTCAGTAGGGGTCACAGGGAGGGAGTCCATGCCTCCAGGAAGAAATGAGTCTAAGTGGACATAGTCAAAAACATGTGGATATGTGGTATCGTCTATGGATGAATGAATAAATGGGATGTTAAGGATGAGTTGTCAAGGAAACACTATGTGGACACAGCATAGCTTGAGATGAGAATGGGTAGAGGTTTAAAACTAGAAAACATAATTTCTCAATAATTTTTAATAGCAGAGCCATACACAAACTTTTATAAAGCCCTTTCATAGAGTACAGATTGAAATATAAAGAAAAGATAAGACCCATTTTAATTATATTATAATATATAATGAATAGGGACAAACATAAACATTTGTAATATAATATAGTTTCGTTTTTTTGGTTTTTTTTTGCAGTACAAAGATAGTGTTCTGTGGGCTCAAAGAAGGAGTTCTTCGTTCATCTTGAGGGAAGGAAACAGATTTTAACACTGGACAGAACATATCAGTTCACTCCAAAATCAAATCTAAGGTTAAGTCAAATAGAAAGGAATCATATTGGGCATAACAGGGCAAGAGAAAATTTTGGAAGCCTCAGGGCCACATGTGGAGACATTATATGGTCACGATGGGAAACCTGAACTGCTCAGGAGAGACTGTGGGGCCAGGAAGGGGCTAGAGAGACCAGGCTGATTCTGAAGGGGAAGTTGAGGACATGAAACACTTTTAATATTCTATGATAAAGACATCTGCACCTGAATGTTTATGGCACCACAATTCACTATTGCTAGGTCGTGGAAACAACCCAAGTGCCTATCAATTCATGAGTGGATTGTTAAAATTTGGTATATGTTCACAATGGAATATTACTCAATTTTAAGAAATGACAGTGAGTTAGCACCGCTTATATTATCCTAGATTAAGCTTGAACCCATTATTCGAAGTGAGGTGACACAAGACCAGAAGAATGGGCCTCACTTGTACTCGCCATCAAACTGGTATTGACTGATTAACACTATGGTGCTCAAATGGTGGGAGTGATCACTAGGGAATTGGGGG